>JAJOOR010031725.1:0-13233 GCA_036250505.1 Solanum acaule | reverse complement strand
ATACCTAACTTATCACTTTGCATGTAATACACTAGAAAATGATTACTATTATTAGGATTACTGCGTTATGAGCTTATGGGGAACACATTCCTAGTTACTTTTAATAATCTTAATATAAATAAATACTTAGTTCCAAGCTATCTTTTTATTGTTTTTATTTTACTTCAATTTAAATCCCCCCATTTTAATATAACGACTATCTAGTTAAATATTTGCTATTGATAATATTCTTCCATATTCTCTGTGGGATAGACCCCGACTCATAGTTGGGTAAATATATTGCATGCAATCGTTTATATTTCTTTTCAAGAAGTATATTTGAACGTTATCATTGTCTTCCAGTGTGAAATCTTGACACAACCTGTAAAATGAATAGCCAAGATCAAGTTCTTAACACTTGTACAAATAATTTAGAAACTCAAAAATTGAATGTCTGCCGATTTTAAAGTCCCCGGCAACAGCGCCAAAAATTTGTTGCATCCAGAAGCACACGCAAGTGTATGTAATCATTCATGTAGTGCAGCGACTCTTTTGGAGCCGGATTATCGAGCCCAAAGGACTTCAAATCAATAAACACTAACTTTATTGAAACTAAAATAAATCTACTTATGTGACTGACAATTTTAGGAATTTATTTATATCAACAAAATTGAACAATTTCAAATATTTGTTACTATAAGTAAAATAGTTTCAAACAAGGGTATTTCACAATTTGGGAAATATTCCAGGGTTGTAGCATACACCAATTTCAAACATAACAATAACTTATCCTAGCATTCGACATGTTAACCTTATTATTGATTCACAAGGTTGATATTACGATCACGATCTACGGATCTCTAATCGCCTACCACTATTGACAACCTTACCACATCGTTGAGTGGGGATAGGCATGAACCAATAGCGAAGCATTTAGCTATCATCTTGCACATTAATCAAACGTGGAATATAGGTATAATCCTATCCTATATACGAAACACTCTAAGTTTTACCCTAGAATGAACACGCTTCTCACATTCCTTGGTCTATCCCTCTATTCATCTTCTGAGTTCAAGAGCGAACAATAAGTTTATTTTAATATTGATCAGTCATTAAAATAGTTAATCAAGAATGCAAGCATAAATCATAAGAAAACCCGTCTCATGCTAGAAATAAATACCATTAAGCCATTAATCGTAGCTACAACCCTAGAATAAGGGAATTTAACTACTCATAGTATGAAACATCATCAAATAATGTTCAAAGATCACAAAAGTGTTTACCAAAATGAAAGAATAGAAGAAAAGCCCTAGAGAATGTCAGCAAAATCACCCAAATTGTGTTTTCCCATTTTACAAAAATTGAATCATGATAAAATAATACAACTGGACTATTTATAGTTTGAAATAAAACACGTGACGAAATTCTGGAGTCCATGTCCGCGACACAGACTTGTTTCCTTGCAGCAATTTGTGCACAAATGGATCCACTCCACGATGCGCTCCCATCCCGCAATCCACTGTTAAGCTAAATTGTTTTCCACACGCTGGCTTCAGCTCCGCAATGCGGAATAACCCCCTCTTAGTGTATTTTTCTAGCTTCTTGGCCAATCTCCTTAGCAACTTTGGCTTCTATTCTCTGACCTTTTGCATGGTGTCCTTTTTCGCTCCTTTTTTCTTTGTTTTCACCCTGAAACATCTAATCATATTGGTTAGGGGGAACACAATCAATGGACTCTAAAATTTCACTACCAATTAGGAATTTGCTATCAAACTTAGCTAGATATATGGGATAATTTGGTTATTAGGCACATAAATACGCCTAAGATCAAAGAGTATGATTTCTCTATCCTAGGCTACCATGAAATCTCCTAACTCAAGCTACCAAGCTTGGTCTTATCTTACCAAGTTAAGCTATTCATGAAAGGATCTCATATCACAACTTCAAGCTAGTCTAGTCTAACCTGTTTGATTCAGTTTAGGTGAGCAAGCATTTCAACCTAGAATCATTCTATGTGAGAAAACCTTTCACATCATATCATATTCATACTTAGGTGTGTGTGTGAGAATGTCCTTTCAACAGCACAACAACACATCTTGATCATAGACTACGGGATGTTCCCCCTTGGGGACATTCATCCTCGAATGACAATTATAAACACCTCTTAATGCAATGACTCTAGACTTGCAGCCCATCATGAATGCAACACATCTAAATGCACACAACCAAGGAGGAAAACTTCAACTTTAAGCTAAACACATTCAATGTAACACAATGGAGTAGGAACTACATATAACAACCCATTATGCATGAAATCTCATAACTAATGAGATTTTAATCTAAATCATGCTCAGCATATACTCATGGAGCCTATATGCAATCTATATTCATAGTATACATTCAAGGAAGAACTCTCAACTCCAAGCTAAGGCATGCTCATATATTCATCTCATGAAGTTTTATAAGCAGCTCTACTCAATGCACTACAACATGAGGAAAAACAATGCACAAAAGTCATTTCTACCTAGACTTAAGCTTTTTCATGAACATGCATATAAGGATATCATGGCAACACATAAACACACAATGACCTTGCTATCTAAGTACTCCATCTTCCCCTTGGGAGCAAGACTAAATGGACTTTCTAAGCACCATTCACACTAAAGACAACATCAAAGTTTAGCATATTAAGTCACAAAAGACAAGCAAGTCCGGAATCTAATAACGCATAAAACACATACCGGTAGCAACATAAGTAGGTCACTCTTGATCATTTTTAGCTTGAATAACATAGAACCTATTCTTCTTTTGAAAATTTTCATTCGAACCATTACTGGCAACTTGCTTACCCTCTCTTCTTTTAGCCCTTGCCTTTGGACAATCTTTCATCTTGTGGCCACTTTCACCACAACTAAAACAACCCTCTCTACAGGACAAACACCTACCCTCATGTCTTTTACCACACCTAGCACAAGTAGACCATAGGGACTCATAATTAATTTGTTGAGGCTTAGGGTTAGACACCCTCTCCTCCTTATTCTTGGGAGTATTAAAAGAACCTTGTCCGGAAAACTTTTGTCGCTTCCTAGAGTGATCATGTCGATCAGACTCATCATGAAAAAATGTATCATCATCCACTCTAGACCTCATTTTCTCCCTAGATTTATTTTTTAGTTTATCCTTCTCCATTTGTTCAGCATACACCATAAGACGTGAGATATCCATATTCATGATGGAACATTACCGTATGATATTATTTTGCTACCAAGTCGGACACCCCCATCAAGAACCTACTCATCCTATCTCTCGAATCCGCCACCATAGATGGATCATACTTGGATAGTTTTGTAAATTTCAAGGAATACTCCTTAACACTCATACTACCTTGCCTAAGGTTAATAAACTCTTCCACCATAGCGTCCCTCAACTCTCGGGGAAAGAACCTATCAAGGAACGTCGATTTGAACACTTCCCACTCTATTGGACCCACTCCTACCGGCCTATTATCTTTCCATTGTTCGTACCATACTTGTGCTATATCTCTCAATTGGTAAGCGGCTAACTCCGCTTTCTCTCCCAAAGTCACCCCATTGATAGCTAGCACCTTATAAACCTCATCTATAAGCCCTTGTGAATCTTCCTCCACTTTGGATCCATAAAATTCCGGAGGGTTCATTCTCATAAAATCCCTCACTCTTAAAGCCGTATAATTCACATTAGGGTTCATCGGAGATACCATCTCTCTATTAACTTGAGTCGTCATAGTTTGAGCTTGAGTAGTCAAAGGTTGGGCCAACATTTAGAAAGTTGACCTAATCTCCGCATTGGACATATTCTCCCCTATAGGGTCAATTGGAGCTTGAGGAGGGGCTTGGGGTGGAACTTGGAGAGGAACCTCTTGCTCCTCATTGCCTTCCTCATTCCTCATAGCATTTGCCCTTGTAATAGCCATACCCTGAAAACCATAGGGAATTGATTAGGAGAAAGACCTACTAGAGCCAAACTCTATGGCACAACTTAGAGAATGAAGAAGTGAAGTTTCCTAAAATTCCAATATCCTCCTATTCATAAATGTGGTGCGCTTCAAATTTATGAACAAGACTCTACTAGACGTGGTTTGAGACATCTTAGAGCTATTCTAAACCTTGTGCTCTAATTACCATATTTGTCACGACCCAGGGGTACACCCTAGATGTAACATGGCATACTTGATCGCGAAGGGGTCTTATACAAACCCTTAGCATATCATAACATAAGATAATAGGAAGGTGCAGAAATTTCAAAACATTTTCCATACAATCAAAGTCTTTATAAAAGAAAAGCGGAAGTCTTATTACACTTGTCTCAAACCATCTAATACAACTTTGAATACTCTTGGGTCACAGCCCATACAATAGTCTCAAAACATAATAAAAATGGTAGCTTTATCCTTGACGCTATGAGGACTCACCAAGTCTTCAACTCCTTGCTCTTCTAGAAACCTATGCTCAAGAATGGAACTCAAATCACTGGACCTTAGATTTGATGAGAATGTAGGCAAGAGTATGTGTTAGTACAAAATGTACTAAATATGATATCTAGCATAACATCATAAGAGCATAATATAAGGGTTAGTCAACATAAGACACATGTCATAATCATAAGAGATACTTCATGAAACATAAACTATTAGCATAAGAGACAACATCATAATCATAAGCATAGTATCCAACATAGGCCTCATATAAGCATTATTCAACCCTTATCCCTTCATATCATAAGAGAACTACTTCTCACATAACCTCAAAGAATACTTGTGCAATGCATGGATGATACCCCATAATCCCACCCATACTAAGTATCACTTTTAGGTCATCATATTCATAATTACCATCTTATGGTCTCATCCTTACCTTACTTCTCATAGGCAAGGGAATCTTCACCTTTAGTCCAACATATCATGGAAGGCAACTATAACACCAATCCAAGCTAAGAATAAATCATATAGGCAAATCTCATATTAGGACATGCTTACAATACTTCCTTGAAGTAATATAGTTTCATCATACACATGCTACTTAGATTAGGGACTTGTCCCTCATGTTCATAATAGTCATGGAAGAGTACCTCTTTAATTAGTCCAAGACAAGTCATTACTCATGAATGGTCATCATTCACCTATTCAAGGCTACCAATGAAAAGTACTATTACTCAATCCAAGCTAAGAATGCAACACATAAGTGACATACTACATATCTCATAAGTAGCTTTAAGTTATACTTGTGCAATGCATGAATAAGACCACATAATCCTACCCATGCTAAGTACTACTTTAGGCTATCATACATCAATGATTACTATTTATCATTCTAGACTACCAAGGAATAGCACCCTATTTAGGCTAGACCAAGCTACCAAGTAATAGTCACTCTATTTGACTAGACCAAGCCACCATGGAAAGACATACTAACATGTAAGTCCAAGCTATTTGTAACGCCTCGAAAACTAGTAGACTAAACTAGAGCCTTAAGTTAGGGCTCTAATGTTTTGGTATGAGGGTTTAAGTTATAGATAAGACTTCTCGTGCATAGAATGAGGGGTTTAGTTGTTGAACGTCAAGGCACGTCTTACACCTCGTAGTCTTATAGACTAACCTAAGTCTTAGCATGTGGGGTTGTCAAGCCTAGGGAGTGGGCAAGGGCCTAATCTATCAAGGTAGAGTGAAGATGAACTTGTTCTTCTTTGGGTTTTGTTGGCGAGTGAGCAGCTTGATTTCCCAAGTGACTTGGCGAGGCGCCAAAGTGCACTTGGGGTCGCCTAGTGGGCTATCCCCATGGCCTAGCTACTGGTTCATTGGGCGAGCTAGGTTGGGGCTCGCCAACCCGTTAGGCGAATCGCCAAGCTGCCTCCCCCATCGCCTAAGTAGCCTACTCAACTTAGTGAGCTACTGGAAAATTGGGCGAGCCAAGGGTCCACTTGGCGAGTCACCTAGTGCCCTTGGCGAGCCATGAGGGTGCAAAGGGCGAGCAAAGTCGTGAAGGCTAGTAAAGTTTAATTTAAAATGTTTAGAGTCCTTAGTTCTTTTCCAAAGTTGACCCTACATTATTTTATTCCCTTCCTAGCAAGTATATAAGCTTATTAGACCTAATTTTACCTCAATTAAGTCATTCTCCCTTGAATCCAAAGAAAACCCAACATCATCTTCTCCAAAGAATATTTCTCTCTCTAGAAAACCCCCATTGAAGAAGAAAATAGAGCTTGAAGTTTGGGTTAAGAACAAAGTCCATTATTAAGAGTTGGTGCTAGGGCTTGGATTAAAGGTATGTTAAGCTTATTCATCTATGGTTTCTTCCACCCATAGAGCCCCCATTGTTTCCCCCAATTGTTAAGTCAAAAACCCAATTCTAGCTAGGGTTGTGCTTGCATTGTGGGTAGGGTTTGGGTGTGATTCCAATCTAGTGGATAACACCCAATTATGATTGATTTAGATTTTTTTTTAATGATATTATGGTGATTTCATGTGATTTCTACGGTAAACCCTAATCTAAATTGATGAATGTGATAATTGTGGGTTTATGCCATTATAGGTGAAATTGAAGGTTCATGAGTTATCTTCCTAAATAAATATTATGTGTTGCAATTGTTCAAAGTTAGGGTCATATAATCATGAATTGAAGTAGCCTCTATTGTATATGATTGATCTTGAATTGTAAAGCTAGAATTGAACCTTTATGATCAATTAAGACTAGAACCACCTAGTAATGAGAGATGTGATCAAAATACCTTGAAGTCTAGGTATAAAGAAGAGATTAAGAAAGAAACCTTGAGAGTAAGGTTTGGGATCATGATAGTTAGGGCTTTAGGTGAAGCTAATGTGATCAACTATTGATGTAAAGGCTTTGAGAATAAAGTCTAAAAGAAAATAGAACTCTAATAGGTTGGATTGTGGTGAAAGGCCAATACTCACCTAACCTACCTTATGAATGCTTGAAAGTATGAAGTGATAGAATCACTTGAACATGGATTGGTTGTCAAGGACATCCTTCCATGAGTAATGAGTATTAAGAAAGACTTAACAATTAAATTTTGGGGTATATGCTTGGTCCCAGGTGGATATTGACAATGAGATGGAGTGTCACACAAGAAAGGTTTAGGGCTCCAAGTAGAAAGGAGAACCACACCTAGCTAGTCGATGTGAGGACTATTCAAGTTTAAGGGGGAACTCTTACGTAGTAGAGTGTGGGTTTTCCCAAAGTTAGGTCTCATGAGATGGGAGCGTTCACATGAGTTGAGTCAATGTTCCTAGTAGCAATCTACATATCCAATGAACTAAGACATGGGTAATGAAGCATCTCCTAGTATTCTAAAGCATAATTGAACTAAGACTTACTTAATGAAGTATCTCATAGTGTTCAAGAGTATAAATGGACTTAGACATGCTTAAGGTAGTATCTCATAAGGTCCATGTGAAGAAGGAACTTAGACATACTTAAGAGAGTATCTCATAGTGGTCAACGTATAAAGGTGTTAGACATGCTTAAGTAAGTATCTCATAGAATCCATGCTAATAGTGATCTTAGACATACTAAAGGAAGTATCTCATAGGGTGAACACCTAATAATGAACTAAGATGTTCTCAAGAGAGTACCTTATAGTGTTCTAAAAGTTAAAGAAGGGAACTAGGTTCCAAGTCAAGAAGTAATAGGGTGAGGACCTAAAAGAGAAGTTGTGATATGGGATTGTGCTATAGTTTCCCTTCCTAGCTATAGTTGACTAAATGTGAGAGATTCCTTTAGTGTAATGCCCCAAAAATTAGTAAACTAAACTAGAGCGAAAAGCTAGGGTTCCTAAGTCTTAGTATGTGGGGTTGTCAAGCCTAGGGAGTGAGCAAGGGCCTAAGTTAGCTAGGAGGAGTAAGGAGAACTTGTTCTTCTTTGGGCCTGGTTGGCGATGGGGAAGCATGATCGCCCAAGTGACTTGCCGTGGTGCCAAAGTGCACTTGGGGTCGCCTAGTGGGATGTCCCCTTGGCGAGGGTTCTAGAATTTTGGTCGAGCTAAGTCGGGGCTCGCTAGTTGGATTGACGAATAGCCAAGCTGCCCCCTCCATCGCCTAGTGAGCTACCCTTTTAAGGAGCTTACTGGAAAATTGGGCGAGCCAAGGGTCCACTTGGCGAGTCGCCTAGTGCCCTTGGCGAGCCATGAGGGGTAAAAGGGCGAGCAAAGTCGTGAAGGCTAGTAAAGTTTAAGTTAAAACGTTTAGGGTCCTTAGTTCTTTTCCAAAGTTGACCCTACATTATTTTATTCCCTTCCTAGAAAGTATATAAGCTAATTAGACCTAAGTTTACCTCAATTAAGTCATTCTCGCTAGAATCCAAAGAAAACCCAACTTCATCCCCTCCAAAGAATATTTCTCTCTCTAGAAAACCCCCATTGAAGAAGAAGCTAGAGCTTATAGCTAAGGTCAAGGATAAAGTCCATTCTTGAGAGCTTTTTCTAGGGCTTTGATTATAGGTATGTTTAGCTTATTTATCTATGGGTTGTTCCACCCATAGATTCCCCTAGGATTTCCCCTAATTTGTGAAGAAGAACCCCAATCTAAGCTAGGGTTACTTCCAATGTGTGGGTTTTAGATAGGTATAATTTTAATTGGTTGGATAATACTTATATATGATTAATTTAGTGTGGATTCATGATATTATGAATAATTTATGTGAATTCCATGATTAACCCTAGAATTCAAAGTATGTGGGTTTATGTCTTTTGATGAGAAATTGATGATTCTTGATAGATCGTTTGGGAGTGTCATCATGTATAGAACTTATTCAAAAATGGGAATATGAAATAATGAATTGAACTAGGATTATGCACATATGATAGACCATGAATTATAATGATTGAATTTGGGACTTTGTGATGAATTATGTCTAGACTTGCCTATGATTAAGGCTTATGACTAATATGTCTTGTGATCTAGTCTAGTATGATGATTGTGGAGTAAAGCTTGACAGTAGGGCTTGAAGTCATAATTTTGATCACTAGGGCTTATAGAGTAAGTCTAATATGATGAGATAGCTTGCATAGAATTGGTATACAAAGTAGATAGAGTTGTGGTGGAAGGCTCTTACCCACATGACCTACCAAGAACTATATGAATGCATGTATGTATAATGTGAAAGGTCTTCTCACATATAATGGTACCAATTGAAAGGCTAACCACCTAAAATGAGTCAAAGTATGTATGAACTATGATAGCTTGAAGTTGTGACATATGAACCCTTCTTGTATAGCTTGTATGATAGCATGAGTTGGTAGTTCTCATGGTAGCTTGGGATTGAGGAATTATGCTCTCCTATGGGTAGCTTGAACTAGCATTGCAAGGATGCTCTTCATGGTAGCTTGCATTAGGATAGGCATGGTAGCCTAGGATTGAGGATCTACACTCTGTTAAGGGTAGCTTGGACTAGCATTATTAGAATGCCTCCATGGTAGCATGACTTGGTTAGGCCAAGACCACTTCATCATAGCTTAGGATAGAGGATTTATACTCTCCTAAGGATAACTTATGATTGAGACACCATACTCTCCTAAGGATAGCTTAGGGTTGAGGATTCATACTCCCCTAAGGGTAGCTTGCATCATATTGAATGTTTGCATGGTAACTAGGTTGGAATACTTGTATTCTTCCTTGTATAGTTTGGGTTGCATGATAGTGTGCCTTCCATGGTAGTTTGGTTTAGCCTAGTGGTGTGCTATCCTTTAATAGACTAGAATGATGAATAGTAAACATTGAGTAAGTTAGCCTAAAGAAGTATTTAGTGTGAGTGGTAGTATGAGATGCCATTCATACACGGCACAATTATTACTTGAAGCTACTTTTGAAGTGTCCTCTTATGTGATGTATGCTTAGCTTGGATCGTTGCTATATTTGCCTTCCATGATATGATTGTCTCAAGATGATAGTTCCTTGTCTTTATGAAGTAGGTCAATAATGGCACTTATGATTAGAAAGCATGAATAGAGTGATGTCAAGATATGCTTAGTGTGGGTGGTATTATGGGATGCTAGTCATGCATTGCACAAGTGTACCTTGAGGTTACTTAGGAGTATAAGTGCTCTTATGACATGAAAACCTAGGTCTTGACTATGAATGTGAACTATGCCCAAGAATGACCAAAAGAGGTACTTAGCTTGGATAGTATTATGGGACGCTATTCTTGCCTTGCACAAGTATGCTTGGAGTTGGCTTGTGAAGTAGTTCTTTTGTAATAGGAAAGACCAAAGTATGTAAATATGAAATTTTAAGTTAAGACCATACCATGAATATGATTTAGCTCCTATGCTCATTAATTATGTCTTATGTTGACTTGTGATGTTATGATACCTATGTTGGAGATTATGCTATGAATATGTTATTATCTCTTATGCTTACGTCTTATGTTGACTAACCATTTGAGATGCTCTTATGATGTTGTGCTAGCTCTCATACTTAGTATATTTTGTACTAACGCATATTGCCTACATTCTAATCAAATGTAGGGTGTTGGAGATCGAGTTGCTTTGGAGGCTAGGTTTCTAAGAAGCAAAGAAGACTTGAAGATTTGGCTCCTCATAGCTTCGAGGACAAACCCATTATGTTCTATTTATTTCATTTCTTTAGGTTCTAGACTTTTATATGGGCTGCGTCCAAGACATGATTCTAGCGTTTAATAGATGGTTTGAGACAAAGTTTTAGTAAAGACTTCTGCTTGCTTATGAAAATGTTTTCGATTGGATGGTTTTAAAGAATTTTTAAATTTTCCCGTACTTTTCTATTATCTTGTGTTATGATTATGCTAAGGGTTTGTATGAGTCCCCTTCGGGGTCAAGTATGCCATGTTACATCTAGGGGGTACCCCTGGGTCATAACACTTAGGTATGAAAAGTTAAGTTTATAATGAGGCCAAAGGAGGGTGAATAAGATTAAGATAACTTTAAGGTTATGCTTAGTGTGAAGGGTGGTATGGTATGCCTTTTATGCATTGCACAAGTGTGATTTGAGGTTACTTAGAAGTATGGTGCCATTATGGCATAGAAAAGCTTAAAGAATTGACCATGGGTATATATTATGATTAAGATGAGCAAAAGGGATACTTGGCTTGGGTGGTATTATGGGATGCGATTTTCTTGCTTTGCACATGTATGCTTTTGAGGTTACTAAAGAATGCTGCTATTATGGTAAAGAGGACTAAGAGTCTATTATACTTGTATGAGTACGACTATGTCTTATGTTGACTTATGTTTATAGGAAGCTTATGTTGGAGATTAGGCTATGACTATGATGATTATGTTATGACTATGTTATTATCTCTTATGCTATGTCCTATGTCGACTAACCATTTCGAGATACTCTTATGATGTTGTGCTAGCTTTCATACTTGGTACATTTTTGTACTAACGCATATTGCCTATATTCTAATCAAATGTAGGGTTTCAGAGATTGAGTTGCCTTGGAGGCTAGGTTACTGAGGTGCAAGAAGAGTTGAAGAATTGGTGAGTCCTCATAGCTTTGAGAACATACCCCTTATGTTTCCTTTATAACATTCCTTGTGTTTTAGACTTTGTATGGGATGCGTCCCAAGACTTTTATTCAAGAGTTTATTAGATGGTTTGAGACAAAGAGTATAGAAAGACTTTCGCTTGTTTCTATGAAATACGACTTTGAATGCAAAAGTTTTAAATTGTTTCGTATTTTATTTCTATTACTTATGTTATGATGCTAAGGGCTTGTATGAGACCCCTTCATTGTCAAGTATGACATGTTACATCTAGGGGATACCCCTGGGTCGTGACAAACTTGGTAATCAGAGCAAAAGGTTTAGAATGGTTCTAGGATTGTCTCAAACCACGTCTAGTAGAGTCTTGCTAATAAATGTGAAGCGCACCACATTTATGAATAAGAGTCTATTGGATGCTTAGGAAAAGTCTCACTTCTTCATTCTCTTAGTCGTGCCATAGAGTTTGGCTTTAGTAGGACCTTCTTCTAATTTGTGCCCATTGCTTTCCAGGGTATGGCTAATACAAGGGCGAATGCTAGGAGAAAAGAGGAAGACAATGTGGAACAAAAGGTTCCCCTCCAAGTTCCTCCACAAGCTCCTCCTCAATTTTCAAATGACCCTCCAATTGGGAATGCCACTCTTGCGGAGTTTAGGGCTTCTATGCAATTATTGGCTCAAGCCTTGACGGCACAAGCCAATAGAGAGGTGGTGGCTCTGCAAAACCCAATAAGGGGAATGGCTTCTTCTAGGGTGAAAGAGTTTCTGAGGATGAACCCTCCAGAGTTCTAGGGCTCCAAGGTGGAGGAAGATCCTCAAGGTTTTGTAGATGAGGTGTATAAGGTGCTTGATATCATGAGATTAATTATGGTAGAGAAAGTGAATCTAGCCGCTTACCAATTGAGGGATGTAGCACAAATTTGGGATGAGCAATGGAAAGATAGTAGACCGATAGGATAAGGCCCAATAGAGTGGGAGGAGTTCAAATAGGAATTCCTTGAAAGGTTCTTTCCTCTAGAGTTGAGGGAACTAAAGATGCAAGAATTCATAAATCTTAAGCAAGGGGGTATGAGTGTGAAAGAGTATTCCCTTAAGTTCACCCAATTATCCAAATATGCTCCAACCATAGTGGGGGATTCAAGGGCCAAGATGAATAAGTTTGTGATGGGAGTGTCTGAATTAGTGGTCAATGAATGTCATTCGGCAATGCTTATCCCTAGTATAAATATTTCCCATCTCATGGTGCATGCTTTGATACGCTCAAATTACACCTCCTTTCAGAAGGATAAGCGCTCATTATCAAGTAAAGAACCCAACTTGTAGGTTGGGATCGATCCCACGAGGAAAATGGTTTAGACTTTACTTTTAACCAACAATTATATTCAATTAGTCAAATTATTTCCAGAAACAGGTAATAAAAAGGGGTTTGTGCTTGTGTGCAACAAATAGTAAGACTTAATATTGTAATCAATAATTAAATTCAACTTTGGTTGTTATCAAGATAAGAGAAATAACTAGGGTACACGTGTTCCCCATAATCTCATAACACAGTAATCCTAGTAATAGCAATCCTTTTCTAGTGTAATACATGCAAAGTGATAAGTTAGGTATCTCTAAATCCTTGGTCCGGCATCTAGAGAATTTCACCCCGCACCTTGGTCCGGCTACGTATGTATAATTTACTAACCCTTACCTTTACCTCATATTAGACATCATAATCGATGTTTGGCTTAGTTATTACTTC
>JAJOOR010031724.1:0-14463 GCA_036250505.1 Solanum acaule | reverse complement strand
GGGGCGGTTGTGGGGCAAACCCGCATAAACCCGCTAAAATTATAACCCGCCCTGCCCCGCATAGCATCATTTATTGGTTTCAACCCACCCCGCCCCGCCCTACATAAACCCGCTTTGCCCCGCCCTGCACCCCATAATTTGTAAGAAGTTTCAAATATTAGATGCAATAAGTGTTTAACCAAAAAATTTAAATTATTTTAATTGCTTAATATATTTTTAACCTCTAAAATTAATATGTTATACTATTCCAAACAGTCAGTAATTTTTTTTGTTAATAATTTTAAATTGATTACCTATGACGTAATAAACAAATTATTGAATGTAGTAAAAAAGAAACAAAATATGTCAACAAGTTTTTTTTTTCCTTTCTAATTTATTGGCCATTCAAAAACATTTTTTCATCTGAAAGGTAAAAAAAAACACCAAACAGTGACCAAACAGATCAAAAACTGATGCAAAAGTTAGTGTAGATCAGCAAATTTAAAAGACTTTTACCTTAAACCCGCGCCGCGCCCCACCCTGCGAGAATTTTGAAAATATATATTTAAACCCTCCCTGCCCCACCCCAAACCCGGAAAAGCTATAACCCGCCCTACCCCTCGAACGATGAAACCCGCCCTGCCCTACTCCCGCCCCGCCCCGCCCCATTGCCATCCCTAACGGTCAGTCCACCAGCAACAGGTATAAGGTAATTTTGTACACTAAACTAGGACTGATAGAAAAAAATCACCTAATATTTGTCTCGGCTGGGATTTGAACTAAAACCTCATAGTTCTCAAGCCACTTTATTGACCACTAGAATACATATGGACATAGGAAATATAGGACAAAAATTATATGCAAGTAGCTAGCACAGATTTTCAACATGAAATGAATAGATTAACTTATACTTAATCCGTGAAAGGGACACACTTTGATTTTTGTTAAAACAAAGAGGTAAACGTAGACCTAGAAGAAATAGTCATACAAACACATATTAATTGGATGCTACCAAAAGTGAAAATGAAATGGAGTAAGCACCTGTAACAATGGCGGTGAGACCGGAGCCGTCGATTTCATCGGTGACTTCTTCAGCAGTGGAGGAATAGGCAAACCCAGATGCCCCTTTTGATCTATTGAAAACCCACATAGTACAGGAACCAGTAGTTTATTTACTTCTCTCCCGTTGTTTCAGAATTGTTCCGGGTACCGCGTTTAAACATGTTCCTTTATATACGGTAAAGGTAAAAAATTTCCTCTACTATTCGAAAAAGTTTAAAAATACCCTTTATTCACGCTAAAAATATCCCTCAGTCAGTTTTTCTGGTCCATTATTATCCTTTAAACTAACAGTTTTATATTTTTTAATTATTATGTGGCATCTTTTTATTGGATAAAATTTAATTCCAACTCACCAAACTATCTCCTACCCCACCCGACCCATATTGACATCCTTTGACCCAAACCCAATTACAAGATCCATTACAAATAAAAAAGATTGAATCATCTCTTCTCCCCTAAACCTAATATCCTATTTTTCTTCTTCCCCTTTTCTTATTTAGCTATTTCAAGATCAATTTCACCCAAAATAACCATACGTTGTTGTATTTATAAGGCACGTAAGCGCTACGGTCCCTCTATAATCATAAGTTGTTTTCTTGAAAGGCTAATTACACCTCTAACACCTCCTGCATTTTGGGAAAACACTTATGTATAGTGACATTGTTTTATGGAAAAATCACCCTACATACACATTTAAGAGATAATATTACGAGTTTTCAACTTACTTTTAAAAAATTCTTGCTTATAACAGTTTAATTACGGATTATAACATATCACTATTTATTTATAAATCAATTAAATTTTACTTTATTAAATAATTAATATTTTATATTTTTATATTATTATTAGATTATTTAACTAAAGAATACACCATAATTATCTCTTACACAATTATAGGGATTTACATTGATTCCTGTTACTTTTTTACAGTTACACGCCGGATTTACATTGATTCATCTTCCTTTTTTATATTGTCATTATCTCTTACACCATTTTAGGGATAACATTAATATTAGAGAATGTCATTATCTCTTACACCATTTTAGATATATTTTTTTCCAGTTTTCACACAGCAACTCTACACCCACACCCCCACCTTCCTCTTTTACCCATACGCAAACCCCACACCCCCACGTTCCTCTTTTACAAAGAACCAATTTTTTCTCTCTCACTATCTTCAACGTTCGTCTTCTTCATTCAAAAAGAAAATCAGCAAACTCTTCCACATGTATATGATTCAATGATGGGAGGAGATCCACACACGAAGAATGTGGAGAAAGCAGTTAATAAACTTGCCACAATTATACCACTGTTTTAGCTAGCACGGAATTTTATGGTAAAAGTTGGACCTCTATTCCAATAAACTACCTGCATATGTTGTCAAGCCTCAATCCAAGCATAAAATGTATTTATAAAGAATGTGTCTCAACAAGATCCAAGCTCAAAGTATGTATTCCTATCATATTGTGTTTTGTTCATAAAAAGTAATTCACTTTTCTTCTCAATTTTTTCTTCAATGTTATTTCAGCGATTGTGGACTGTACGCATGTCTATTCGCTAAATATATTAGCAATGGAGTTTTTGTTATGGGTCTCATTCACATTAATGCAAAGTATCACCGTAAAAGGTACACCACAATCATGTGGCAGTATGGAAGAAGCAAGAACGATGATGGCACAATCAGTGGGAGTGGAGTAACTGAAATGGTTGCTAGCAAATTTGGTGGACCCGCATAACAAAAGAACATGTGTAGGATACTACCAATTATCCTACACCAAGACCAAGGAAATAAACTTTGAAATAGTTGCTTGTAGTTTAGACTTTTAATTATTACATGTTTTGATTTTGGATGATGTATATTTCTTTAGCTACAGTTTTTGACAACAATACATAATAAGCATTGTTTTACATTGTCAAATTTATTCTTCCCAGATTAATACCAGTTGGATACCAATGTCATACATTTTTAATTCTAGTCTTTGCTCTAAAATTTTATATCAAGTGTATACAAATTTGATACAACATTAACTTGTTTTAGATTGTCTAATTTGGTTGAAAATCAATTACATTTTTTTTTCATTTTCCAGTGGGATATCTGGTGGATACCAATTGGATTCAACATTAACTTGTTTTAGGTTGTCTAATTTGGTTGAAATCTCAATTACATGTTGGATTTTCAATTTTTTCAATGGGATATCAGTTGGATACCAAATGTATACTAATTGGATACAACATTAACTTGTTTTAGGCTGACTAATTTAGTTGAAATCCCAATTACCTGTTGGTTTTTCATTTTTTTTCAATGGGATATCAGTTGGATACCAAATGTATACCAATTGGGTACAAAATTAACTAGTTTTAGGCTGATTAATTTAGTTGAATCTCAATTACATGTTATTTTTTCAATGGGATATCAATTTGATACCAAATGTATACCAATTGGGTACAAAATTAACTAGTTTTAGGCTGATTAATTTAGTTGAAATCTCAATTACGTGTTTTTTTCAATTTTTCCAAGGGGATATCAATTAGATACCAAATGTATACAAATTGGATACAACATTAATTAGTTTTAGGTTGGCTATTTCGGTTGAAATCTCAATTACATGTTGTTTTTTCATTTTTACCACTGGGACATCAGTTTGATACCAAATGTATACCAATTTCATACTAAGATTTGACTTAATTTTTCCAATTGATATTAATTGCATACTAGTGTTACCTAGTTTTTTTACTGTACATTTAAAAAACACTAAATATACAAATGATTAATTAGCACACATAATAAATGTTCTGAATATATAAGTCGTTAACTAAAAAGACAAAATAAATCAAAACATGAGTTTGTCACAATAAAATAATCAAATAAAAATAAAATTAAATCATGTCTTTATTTCAGTAGTTGTGTCCCTCCCAACGATATGTACTGCATGTAACCTTAGACCTCTTGAATTTCAAATCAGCAAACTCTTTTCAGCGTTCAAGTTGTGGTCTCCCTACAGTTTTTTCTGAACCAGGCGAAAATAATTTATGTTTCGACACTTTTTGAATTGCATATTTTAAACAGTCAACATATTTGCCTGTTCCATCAAGAAATCACTGTGTCAGTCGTACATAATACAAAAGAAAAAGTACATGTGTTATATTTGTATACAAACTTAATACAATTATTATTCACACATTTCATACGTATTTTTACTCATTATTCATATCAATATCATGTCAATAGAATACCAAAATAATTCTAACTTATAAATATTTATTGTAATTTCTTAAATAAATAGTATACCACATTCATTATATAAGAATGCCAAAAAATATATTCATTCAAACCAGAAATCATATCATATCATAAAACATTATAGAACGGAATATACACATTTCATACATTTTTGGGCACACTTTTCATACATATATCATCCTAACATTATTACTATTTAAGAACATACATCATAATTTTTTTCATAGCAGAATAATGCCAATATAATACAAACATAATCCTAATTTTGAAAATTAATTGTCATTTATTAAGTAATGATTTATACGCAATTCATTCAAACATAATTTCAAAATCGTGCAAAAAAATGGTATAAACAGTATACCAATTACAGATAAATTATGTAATATTTTTTTCCAAAAATCTTGAATTAAAAAAAATTCATACCAAAGTCTATTCCAGTTTCAAACTTATATTATGTATCTCAAAAAAAATGTTCATACCAAAAAAGTCACAATCAAATTCTATTATACATAAACAAAAACTGAAAATTTACTTTACAGCATCATTTCTTCGTCATTTTTTTTTACGTTTGAGCAGTATAACAATACAAATAAGGTCCAATTATGTTTTGAAAAAAAGGTGACACCGCCGCTGACCACAAATCCTACTGCCTATAACCTAGTTTGCCGACGTTCCGATGGCTGCCATGGCCAATGGCCAACCTCCCCCCGGGGATGGCACTTTGGCAGTCACTACATCACCTACATATGTTGATTCTTTGAGACAACATAAAACGCAGAGTAAGGCTTTATCTTTGAAACTACTAACCTTTTTACATGGAGAACCACAAGTAATATGAGATTATGAAGAAGTGACTCAGATAATTGTCAATGAGAATTTGAAATATGCAGTCTTAGGTAAGTTCTCTTATGGCTGGCCCGACATTCAAGAATTGCATAGATTAATCCCTAAACAATGCGAATTGAAGGGCGATTGCAACATTGGTTTACTAAGTAATAGACATGTGTTAATAAGGGCTACTTTATTAGAGGACTATGTTCACCTGCTTTCGAAACCAACTTTTTACATCAGTCACAAAAACTGGTCATTCCCAATGCGAACCCTTAAATAGGATCCCATGTTTAATCCAGAGGAGGAAACAACGACATCTATTGCGTGGATCTCTTTCCCGTCCCTTCCCCCAAATTTCTCTGGACATGAAGCAATTTTTTTCCCTAGCTGTTGCTGTAGGGAAACCACTACAGGTGGACATGGCAATACGAAATCAGACTAGACCAAATTGTGCTAGAGTGAAGGTAGAGGTAGATCTGATGAGAAAAATCCCAAAACGCATCAAGATATAAATGAGACAACAAAGTGGAGAAGTAATGGAGAAATGGATCAAAATAAAATATTACTATGTGTTTTACTCAAAAAATTAATAAAAGCGAAATGACTTGTTTCGAAAAATCGATTAAACTTATAGTATGAAGAGAAATCGATTTTCCAAAAAAGAAATAGAGTCACCACTTAATTTTAGTAAAAAATCAAGAAAAAACTCAAGAATTTTCAAAAGACTCAAACAGATTAAAATCAATTGAAAACAAAAGAATTCGAAGTTCAATGTACATTCCGAGAAGGTGTTAGGCCCTCGAAATGCCCGCTAACTTGCGGTTGACCGGCGATTTGATTAAAATGACTTCGACTAATATTTTTAGAAAATATTAATTAAATAAGAAAACTCATATTTATGACTATTTTCATTTACCTATTTATTATTGTTTTTATCATTTTTATTACTATCATAATTTTAATGATCTTAAGGAGAAATGAACTAAAGGCGAACTTTTCTAAAGGGGAATAATTTAAGTGTTGACAAAACCAATATTAAAAATAGAAGCTAAGTAATAAAATATATATGGAAAAACATTTATATAATTTTATTTTTATTTTTTTATTTATTTTTTGAATATATAAAAAAAATGGCTATCTTTGAAAATTAATTAAGTTAAAACCAAAATCAAATAAGATGTTAGTCAATCATATTAACAAATAAATAAATAGGAAAGGGGAGAAAGTTTGAATTTGGGCTCTTTGCCCAAATTTAGCCAAAATGGACCTCTGGGTCCAACTGTTTCCTGTCCTATTTCTAAAAGGGTGTTGTAATTGAGTTTTGGCCCAATTTTCCCAAAATCCTGCAGCAACTTCAAATGGGCTTTGGCCCATTTCTCCAGAAAAGTTTGGTATACATTTTGATGTATGCTGATGTATACAAGCCGAATTTTGTCATTCAAAAATCTGCACTTCTCGATTTCAGCCCTGTATTTTGTATTCTTTATACTTCTTGACATGTATGCCTCAGTCCGTTGGGACTTGGATTTAAGGGTGACTCGAGAAAATGCAATAAGGCCTCCATGGCACATTGGAATGAAAAAATAAGGGCACTAGAGTTCCATGAACTCACTCAAAATCACATGAAACAAGAAGAAGAGAAAAGGATTAACATCATGCATAACAAAAGAACTCAGAAATAAAATTTAAATCCATAAGGAAGTCAATCACATTGATGGCGTAGCAATGACATATCTTGACAATAAATCACAACATTATTGCGTACTTGTTTAAAACAAAACCATTCCACTAACTCAAAACCAATTAACCAAAACCTTTCGTGGCATAAATGAGATGCTGGAAAAATGGATTAAGCAAAATTCCAATAATTTGGACCCCTTTCAACACGCAACAGTAATAAGCATGCGTACTTGAACAAATAAAATTAGGGACCATTCAAAGGGGAAGAAAACAAGAAACGATTATACTATGAGCATCAATAAAGAAAACCAAGCATGCTAATGGTATAGCAATAAAACAACTTAACAGTAGCATATAATCATGTTTTCAAACTCAAACTAACTAATCCAAGACATGATTTCCAAAGAGATTGAGCACAAACAAAACCACTGGAAAATAAAGATAGATAATTTTCGACATTCAAAGAAAAGAAAAGACAAATAGCTATGAGAAGCAAAGCAAACTTGACAGTAAAGTATTAGATTTTGCTTAACCCACCCCCTTAGCATAATCAAAGAAATACTCAAAAGAAATGTCGCGTTATAAAACGAAAAGAAACATCATGTTATACATCAAGAAATGTGGTAATATGTATGGAAATAAAAATTAAGACCAAGCTGAATGAGCACAGGAGCAACATTTTGGCTACTAGAAGCGACAATAAATATAAAACACTAAATGAATCTCGAAATATCGATGTCTTGCTTCATTCTTCCAACTTGAGGTGAAAGAACGAAGGATGCGACATCACACTACGCATTACTACCGATTCATGATGATTGGAAATAGAACAAGACGAGGAAAAACAACAGTCACAAACATCCCACCGACATCCATACATACGTAAAAAAAGAACCAAAGCCAAAACAAATCTAAAGAAAACAAAATGAATATGATTCAACACTTAGTAAGAGTAATATTGTTATTCAACTTACATTTATGCATAATATAAGGGACATGAACCTTTTTCTAGACAAACAATGCAATCTTAAGGGAAACAACTATTCAAACGAGATTATAACAAGAAATACAAAGATTCGAGAGAAAGAGAGCAAAAAAATGAAATAAGATGAGCTTCTCACCTTTCCTTGGGTAGCTAAGCTGAGACACGAGCGAACTTGGATCGACTTTGATACTAGCTTAGAAATTCAGAAATTCAGCAGGTTCCAAGTAATCCACAACTGAGGAGAGAAGTATATATTTAGGATGTATTTTCTTATATGAGTACTATAACTTAATGACCATTTTCTCTGTAAATCCTTCCTAAAATTTCCCAACCTCTTTTCCCAATATCTTCCCTAACTCCAAATTTTCGCCCCCCTTCACAGTGAAGAAGATAAAGTATTTATAGGGGAGAAATTAGGGTTCCAAATAGTGGGAAACAGATGAATTCTAGTAGGAATTCAAAATTCAAACGCCATAAATTTTTCACCATTTAGGATAAACACCTTTTCTTCTGAGATTTCAACCCATTCCGTAAGAGGAAAGGGGAGAAATGTGTGCTTGTACGACTGTTGCTGCGACATTAATGGATAGGGACGTTGGGAAGAAGATAAAAGACACAGGTACTGATTCACGCGTTAGAGAAGATGAGGCGTGTACAGGGTCGATTTGGAGTCGTTGTCGCGTGGATTTGGAAGGGAAAGGGTATGGGGTCGGTTGGTGCTGCTGTACGCTTTGGGTGTTTGCTGGGTATTTTTGGAATTAATTTTGGGTTAAGAAATGGGTGGGCTGCTAGAAAGGTTGGAGGAAAAGGGGAAAATTGGGCCTGTTTTTTGGGTTATTTGGTATGTTGTTAATATAAGTTGTAGGAATTTAAGAGTGGGCTAGGGTTAGGAATTGAGTTATTGAATTGGGTCTTGAAAATAAGGCAAAGAATATGGTCAATTCGAATTAAGAAAATAGCCACATGAATGGCAATTTCGACCAAATTGGTGCAATAAGATGAATTCGGCCTAAAATTAAAATAAGACGAATTATATTAATTAATTAACGAGCTTCTTAATCCTAACAAAAAATAAAATGATTAACTTAATTAAACTAATTAATTCACAAATATAAAATATAACTTAACTAAGCCAATTAATAAAATATTTGACCAAAACAAAATCTTTTTGAGATGATTTTCGAAACATTTATAAAATATACTAATTATATACAAAATTATATAAAACATATATATTACTTAAAAATTATAAAAATGATAAAATCAATTTAAAGTAACTTTTGAAAAAAAAATTGAATTTTATAAAGTCAATTATTTCAAATCGTTTGAAATTTTAAGAAGTTTGAACACTAATTTATATCGGGGAGGGTCAAAATTGGTTGTCAACAACTATCCCTCATTTTACTCAGATTGATGCAAGAAATTCGAGGAAAATGAAATTGACTAATCCCATTTTGACTGACCACGTCTTCATCTTTAGCAAAAGGGATTTGGTACGGACTTTAAGAATTATGGTCGAACCCCAAAAATTGGGTTTCCTACATATCTCAGGCTATATGAGAAATCAGGCCACTTGTAGTTCGATACACTCGTTTTGAGGCACGATTTTTGAAAGAATTCAAAAGTCATGCTGATACCGAATTATGAAGGCATCAGAATGCTTGAGAGTAATATTTAAGGGCGAATGTTGGAGTACAGCCGAGTTTCAACATTGATCCCGCCTACATATCCCTCAGCATAGGGAATCAGGCTGCTTGTAGTTCAACTCAATCGGTTGAAAAGCAAATCTATTATGCAAGATAACTTTTGGTTTTGGAAGAGCGACAAAGTAAGTCGAGTTATGAAAAAGAGGTTTGCAACTTCTTAGTCATGAATGTGGTGCACTTCACACCCATAATTAAGAACTTACACATACATTTTTTCCTAAGCTCTTGGCGATTGTCACTTGGATTGGAAAGCCGCTTCCGATGGAGACCAAAACTTTCCAGATGCAAAACTGAAACCGACAAACCCAAAGGTAAAACCACGTGCCTTCTGATAGGGATGTGGTTTGATTGTGGTGGAAGTCGCTCCTCTGCTCGCGTCCTAAGAGTTTGGCACTCCTCTTTGGACTATGTCCCAATTCGCTGCTAAGAAAAAGTTTCACGTTGTGCTGCATCCTTATTGATGTCGTCCGCACCTGTGGTTTGTTTTGAGAAATCATCCTCTTGAATGCTCTCGACAAAGACTGAGATAAAACTCATTAGCATAAAATGTAATTCAAATGGAGAGATATTGTCTTTTACCATGTGGACACCTAGATGCTCCTTTCAAAGAATTGACGTCAGCTTTCTTTCAATTTGACGTTGAGCAAATAAAACTTATATCTCATATTTGTAATATAATTCTTCAATGTGCTCTTTTTTTTATATGAAGTAATAAGAAATAGACTAATGTAATATGTTGATAGATCTCTTGATGGCGTTCATGCAAATGAAAATAAAGATGATGATTCTTCATTAGTAAGATAACGATAATCCATTGGTAGGATGATGATGATCTATTGGTAGGATAATGCTGCTACATGATATGATGATGATGATGTTCCATCGATAGGATGATGATGTTGATGCTCCATTGATAGGATAATGATTCTTCATTGATAGGGTGACGATAATGATAGGATGATGATGATGTTCCATCGATATGATGATGATGATACTCCATTGATAGGATGATGATGTTGATGCTCCATTGGTAGGATAATAATGCTTCATTGATAGGATGACGATAATCCATTGATAGAGTGATGTTGATTCATCAATAAGACGATGCTACTTCATCGATAGGATGATTATGTTCCATCGATAAAATGATAGTTGACAATGATCCATTGATAGGATAATACTAATAAAGATAATGATGATAATAAAGATCCGTCGATAGGATGATGATATTAACGCTGATGAAGATCCGTCGGTAGGGTAATGTTGATCAATTGGTAGGATAATGTTGATGACCCATTGGTAGGATAATGATAATCCATTGGTAAGATAATGTTGATCCATTAGTAGGATAATGTCGATGAAGATCGTTCGGTAGGATGATGTTAATCAATTGGTAGGATAATGTCGTGATCCATTGGTAGGATAATGATGATCCATTGGTAGGATAATGATAATGAAAATCCTTCGGTAGGATAATGTTAATGAAAATGAAGATCCGTTGGTAGGATGAGGATATTTCATTGATAAAATGACGATGATGTCCCTCTGGGTGATGGTATTATCTCGTTTGATAATATTTTAGGAATGTCCATCCGGGTGGTAAGGACGATGTCCCTCATGGTAGTTCACATTACCACGTCTAATATCAACGAGATTTGTGAATAGTCTTCAAACGTTCTTGATGCTGAAAAGTGTAATCTCGTGTCATCGAAGATGTTTGTATATGTTAAGAGTGATGCTTTCACTTGTTCCCATTTTGAACACTTTATTTTCGATGTGACTCATGCTTCGCTGAGTATGTATACGAGGTGTTGTTGCTCGTATTCTGAACTCTTTCTTTTTCCTCTGAAAAACTTCAATGACTTTCCTGCATCCATAGAAAAGTTATCAATTTTGGGGAGCTCCTCGCCTTTTTAACTTCTCCCTATTCGTTGAATAGAAAAATATGATGAACTTGAGGCAATCTTATAGACCTGCATCCACAGAAATATTGTTAGTTTTTTTAAAACAAACTGATCTGTGTTGACTTCTTCAATCGTTTGCTCCTTGTCTTCCTATCTTCAGTTGATTGCTCTGATCTCCTACTTCTCGATAGATAAGACAAAAAAATTTACGCAAAAATAATTGAAACATATAGATAAAATCTTTAAGAAAAAGGTTTTCCAAAAATCGTAATTGAAAAAAGGTCACTGCCAAGTGTCGTGTCATGTCAAGCTTAAATGAACGTCCTATGTTCGAAACTTTGGTGTGTCCGATAGCTCGTTCTGGAGAATTCAAAAATCATTAAAGCTTGGGAAATTTCTGACATTATTCTCCCGAAACCTACTATAATCGAGAAGTTTTGTAGTTGACTCTGAAATCCAACAATGCGGGAGATTGTTGAAGTTGGCTATGAACTTTAACGATGTCAGAGATCATTTGAAGTTAGTTTTAAACTTCTAATCATGCTCGAAATATTCAAAATTGACTACAAACTTCTAGTGTTGCTTGAAGAAATTTTTGAGGCCATCCTAAAAATTTCTATCTAGTTAGATGTTTTGGAGTATGTCGAACTGTTGATGTATGACTTGTAGAATTTTTTAGACCCTCTCAAAAATTTTGTCCCAGTTGCAACTCTCAATGTATCTTCAGTCTGGAGAATTTTTTAGTCCGTCTCAAAAATTCTGTCCCAATTTCTATTGTAAAGAAAAATAGAAATCTTATGCGAGATATGACCGAGCCGTCGTGGCGCCTACATATCCTATTAAGGCAGGAATCAGGTCAAAGTATTCCATCTCTCAGGAGTTAATGAGAAATTTTAATAAGTAAACGACCGAGGCTGACACAAGCCGCCTACGTATCTCATTTTTGAGAATTCAGGTCGAACGTAGTTCAAGTAAAAAGGAAAACACATTAAAAGGGATAAAAGGATGACCGAGGCAGACATAGGCCGCCTATGTATCTCATTTTTTAGAATTCAGGTCAGACGTAGTTCATTACAAAGGGATAAATTCTAAGCATAAACGATTACAAGCAAATAAAGACGGTTACAAGGAAAAAATAAAAATCGAGTCTTCAAACAAGTTATTTTTGACAATAGTTAAGTAGATCGATAACTTGTGAGATCCAATGTTCATGCTCAACCACGTAATGTCATCAAACAAATGTATCGATATGTTCTTTAAGCAAACTGATGAGATATCTTTCTTGTGGTTTTGTCAGATATGCACCAATTTTGATTTCTTTGACGTATTCAATATGTTCCTGATTCACTATTTCGATCTCTTCTAAATTTGGCTTATCGTGACTTTCGAATTGTCTGAATTCTTCAACCAAGTGTTTAGGTACTATGATCATTTCATCGTAGTCCTCAAATTCGTTTGCATCTACCCCATTTTGTTCATTCAGCTTGTGACATGACATGCTATTGGCAGATTTGAAAATATTTTCTCTGAAATTATAGACAGATACTATTAGATAGAAAATATAAGGCAAGTAAAGCAAAGTTCCGCATTAAATGAGCTTTTCATTTGAAACAAGAAAATTAGAACTTTGGCCATGACGATAAATCATTTTGTCTTTTTCAAAATATGTTGAAGGAGAGTAAAACATAATGAGGCAAAAATAGAGTAAATGATAGGTCTCGAGCCTCATTCGATACACCACCAATTTTAGCAATAACATAACCAAATATTTATGTCTACCAAGATGAGCGAGGAAACAAGAGTGCAGTGGATGTCCAATTAGGCGTTTTCTCCTTTGACTCGCTGTCTGGTATGACTGGTGTCTCGATCATCTCTTTAAGCACAATATCACCTTCTTTGAACCAATTTTTTATTCCTTCCCCTAGACCATTTTGCATTGGAAAAGACTGTGAAGCAATGATTTCAGAAAAGCTTGATCGAACTTTTGTTTGTTCTGACCCTCTTTCGGCACTAAAGCAAAAGCTTGATGAGGTGCCATGATCACAAATTTGGATTTCTCTCTTTTGGTTGGAGATGCTACAAGTTTCTCAAGGTTTTCAAGGTTAGCTGAGATTATAACTTTCTTTACATTCAAATCTTCTTTGACTTCAACCATATTAATAGTTACCCCTCCATGATTCGGCATGGGGTTACTATTGACATTAGGAGTGGCAGTCTAAAGAGTGACGACCTTTTGATCTATCAAGTCTTGAATTTTATGCTTCAAGTTGATACAATCCTCAGTAATATGCCCAGCACCTCCTAAATGGTAAGCACAGTGAAGATCGGGTCTATAAAGCTTAGAGTTGACAGTGATATTTTTTGGATCAATTGTCTGTATCAAACCAGTTGATTTCAATCTCTCAAAAAGTTGTGTCCGGCTCTCAACCAAAGGAGTGAAGACTCTAAAAGGTTTCCTCTCAAGATTTGGGCGAGTAGAATAGTAATTATTTCCTGGATGTGAAGGTACTTGACGGTAGTTTGGAGGATTTTGGTTAGTTGGTGCTTGCGTTTGGAAATTTGGGTATTGTGGAGCTCGGTAGTTAGGATGGGTGTTTTGGTAGTGCGGGGGTGGAGCTTGGTAACTTGATTGGATATTTGAACAATTAAATGATGGATCTTGGTAATATGGATGAGTATTCTGGTAATGTGGAGGTGAAATTTGGTAAACAAGAGGTGGAATTTGGTAAATCGGTGGTGGAGTTTGGAAATTAGGAGGTAGAATTTGGTAATTCGGTGGTGGAGTTTGATAACTTGTTTGGGTATAACAAGTTGTATATGACTTTGTGGAGCTCGAGGATAACCTTTATAAGGTGAGGATCTTCTGAGGTGTCTTTATCCATCAGATGCGCAGGAAATAGAAGACACGTCCTCTCTCTTCTTTTTCAACAATCCTGAACATTTAGTTGGGGCGGCAACATGAGAGATCTTTCCAGTTTTAATCCCATCTTCGATAGCCTCACCTACGTTGACTATCTCCGCAAATTTTGCTCCAATGAGCAATATTATCATGTCATAATACTATGGCTCTTGAAT
>JAJOOR010031723.1:0-16231 GCA_036250505.1 Solanum acaule | reverse complement strand
TGTATATATGTTTTTGGGTTGCTTCCGCCTGTTTATATTGTTATTTGTCTACTCTTGTTTAATTTCTACCCTCAGACCCATTACTTGTTGTTCCGGGTCACGGGTTGGCTTACCTGCTGGTGGGTTATAGTAGGTGCCATCATGACTTGTAAATCGGGTCGTGACAGATAGGAATAGATATCGGGGACAAGGTAGGAGTGGCCTCGGTGGATGACAAGATAGGGAAGCGAGGCTGAGGTGGTTTGGACATATGAAGAGGAGATGCATGAATGCCCCAGTACAGAGGTATGAGAGGTTGGCTATGGATGGTTCTGAGAGGGGTAGAGGTACCCCGAAGAAACATTGAGGAGAGGTGATTAGATAAGACATGACACAATTGCAGCTTACCGAGGAAATGACTTTAGATAGGAGGTTGTGGAGAACACAAATTAGGGCAGAAGGTTAGTAGGTAGTAGAGTTTTGTCTTGCTTATCATTCCTTACTAGTAGTAATAGTATTTCTCCTATAGTTGCTTCTCCTCAAATTTTTGTTACTAGCTGCTATCTCTTACACTTCGATTATTGCACTATTTTGTTGTAGCTACTGTTCTTTTTTTCAGAATGCTTGTAAGACCTATATTTCAAGAAGATACTTGAACTTTGCGGGGCTCCTATTACCTCTCTAAAAAACTTTGAATTGGTATTATTACATTCTTCTATGACCAGTTCCGATTTTTAAAATGCAAGTGTTTTCACGCACCAATCATTACTTGACACATGTTAATTTATTTTAAAGAAAACACTTTTTTGGTTTTAAGTTTTTCTTTATACTTTTTCTTTTTTTTTTTTTTCTCCCTCTTACGCTTTTGACTTCTTTTTATCCTTTTTTACTTTAATTTTGACTTCACCTTAAAAACATAGCCCTTAATGCTTATAATAATTGTTTGGGGATATTAAAAACTTATTGATACAACAACATACGTAGTGTGATCCCACAAATTGGGTTCTAAGGAGGATAAAGTGTACAGACCTTACCCCTACCTTAGAAGTAGAGAGACGGTTTCTGATAGACCCTCAACTCAAGGAAAAAACAGTCCAAAGCAGTATAGAGAAAGAACTAACGGAAATGAAGAAGTTATTGAAAAATACTACAGACAACGGTAGTCATAACCAGATAAAACAATAATCGAACTACAAAATACAACAAATAATAACCAAATTCAAAGGACAAGGAATAACAAGAGTAATATTACGACTAATAGTACGGCTAATAGTACAGAAGAATAAGTGAGACAACGCTTAACTATCTTTAAGAAGAATTATTACTTCCTCTGGCAATGTACAAAGATTCACTTTTTCTAATAGAGATATTGTTCAGGCTCACTAGTGTGTGCCTCGACTAATCTACCGAATACCTGCTATCTTCCACTAGGCCACCAACTCTTAGGCAGATTGAAAGAATTCACCTACGCTTGCCTCTGCAAGGATTCAAACCTTGTGTCCAAGGTTGTTACTCAAACACTTGGACTGCTAGGCCACCCTTTGGGGGTTGTTCTGAGATTTAGTTGTTTAGGACAATAATAAATTTGTAATACAAAACCATCCTGGGGACTCAAAACACTAGATACTTCCTTCTGTAGAAACAAATATATACAAGCTAATTTACATTTATGTTGTGAATATTGATTAACACAATTATAAAGAAAATTAACTGAATTTCAAGAAACATGGTCTGGAGCAAATCAAACTATCAAAGAACAGCCTTTAACATCCTTGAGAGATATTGATTCAATTAACTTACAAGTACTGCAAGTTCTGGAGTTGGCCAAGCTGTGGAACCAGTTGACCTGATAGATTTGCATTTCCTAGATCACTGTGTAAAAAAAGCAACCAAAATTCACAAATGAAACCACAATATGAAAGGAAGAAAAAAAAGGATTTTGTGTAGCTTACACTCTAGTCACACTATTTTCATTGTTGCATGTCACATGGAACCAAGTACAAGGATTAACAAGGGTTGCATCCCAACTCTGTAGAACACTATTAGGATCAGCCAAATTTGTCTTCAGAGCATTCAAGGCATCACCTGTCTTACATAAAAGATGATATATCAGTGATCAGCTCAACACACATTAAGACCAACAATTTTCGAGATATTAGCTACAGCATAATTCATCATTTGCCAGTCCAATTTTTTTTTCACTCTTTTTTTGGGGGGATGGGGGCAGCCATTTTCAGGGTTTACTTCAAGTTTGTGCTAAAATTGTGTCCTGCTAGAGCAAGACGAATCCATAAATGTGTTTAATTTCTGCACAGTGGCCGCACAAAATTTTTACACCATCAAGTACTAAAAATCTAACTATAGGAACAATTTCACTTAAACAGTCGAACTACAGCTTATTCCAATTGATGAACACCTGTACACATGATAAGGTATTCCAATTGGACACTTCCAATTCAAATTATGGAAAGACATTTGCACGTATTCTCAAGTATCCGTTACCTAGATAAGTTAACCACTAAAAATATGTTACCTCCTTTAGTTATACACATCAGTAAAGCCTCAAACATGTTCTAGTTTAGTCTGATGTGTATAAATAAAGGAGATGACATAATCTATGTGGTTAGCTTATCTACATAATGAGCACTTGAGAATACACATAAAATTTGAACTGAAAGTGTTTAATAGGAACCCTTTATCATATGTTCAAGTACTCAATTGGAATAAGCCGTAGTTTGACTGTCTAAATGAAATTTAATGACAAGTTAAAGGGGTTGTTGATGTATAAAGCTAACAACAATGAGTAACCTGCAAAAGCTGTTAGAAACCTGTTAAGTAACTTATATAATCTGAGACTTGATCAATAAACTGCAGTTCAAGTTTTTATGTAATTGGGATCCCATAACCACCCAATAAAAGACTCAAAACTCCGCATATATTTTAATTTTTACCAGTCATGAAAAGGAAAACCCAAAAAGAAACAAACCTTCAGCGTTACCGGCGACCAGTGACAAATTCAAAAGCAGCCCAATTGAGCAGAGAAATACCCAGATCGCCAACACCGACTGATCCATGATTCCCAGTCATCCACACCTTTCTACAACTAAAAATCAAGATTCTTCATTGAAACCACACAGCTAAGAAAAAAGAATCCTCCACCCAATGGCACTCAACTTCAAAAGTCAAACCCAAAAAAAGAAGAAGACTGAAAGCCCTAATCACCAAAAAGTGAAGTCAATGCAGTAATGAGACTAAAATGAAAGCAAAAGGGTCAGGGAAAAAAGGTATTTTTGTGGGTGGTTACAATTCTCTTTGAAAATTGAGAATGGCAAATGGAAGAAGAGATAGAGAGAGGAAAGAAAGTTGGCACAAATTTGATAAAATATGAATTATGAAATTCAACGGAGGAATGGTGTAGGTGAAGCAGTCGTTGAAGAAGAAGAGAGTTAGTCAAAGCTTCATCTGCCTTTCACTCTTGCTCTATTTTTTATTGGAAACATACAAAATTGCAGGTTGGATTATACAATTCTTTATATCATCATTTGGGAAATTACAAAAATGGATTTCAAGTTTTCACACACATCACCCTTTTAACACCAGTCAGGTAGTAATAAGTAAACACACAAAGAAGTCAATCGGATTACATCAATAAGTTAATAGAATTACATGCATTATATGGAATTTAATGAACAAATCAATTATTTTAATTTATTTATCTGTTTTTAATTTGGCATAAACTTTAAGAAAACAAAAGGTTTTTTAAATTTTATGGTCTTAAACTAAAAATATGTAAAATATATCAAAATGTTCTTTAATCTTGTATTTATACATTTTCATGAAAAAAATCAGAATTAAAGAGTTGTGAAAAATGATTAGTTAAAACTAAAGAGTTGTCAAAAAAAGAAAAGAGACATTCTCTTTGAAACAAAAAAAAAAATAGAATGTTGGTAGGATAGCCATATGTGAGTAAGCTATATCTTAATTGCAATTTGCTACTCCCCTCTTTTATACGTTATAATAAATTTTCTTTTTCTAAAAAGTAAGTTGTTTATGGGAAGGTATTCATGTTGTGGAAGATCGTGAGCTAATAAATAAGCACACATTACACATAAAGTAAATAGAGAAAAGAATTAACACATGAATTCAATAAAATTTGGTCAAGTCTAGTCCTCAAAACAAAAGTAGATAGAGTTTTTCATTGTGGATGAGAAGAATTAAATAGTATAAATGATCTCCCATTACAATCTTTTAATATAGATTTCAAGTAATTTCTAATCCTACGAGCAATGGTTTCTCAAACCTACAAGGACAATAATTTTCCAAGGAATATAGGTCTCCTAAACCTATTTGGAAAGCTAACATAATTAAGATTCAAAAAACTCAAGAGTAATTTTTTAATCAGTTTGAAACAACATTCCCTACCTTATCATCAGCCCTCACATGGGTTCTATCCAGAAGGTTAATTTTAGAAATATTCATAAAATTACCATTTTACTCCTCTTGTTATCGACCCCGAGTCATTTCTGATTGGATTTTGAAATTGATTTCAAATCTTGAATTAAAAGTTGTGAGTTATGAAAGTTTTTGAATTCAAAAGGCTAAAGTTGTTAAAAAGTGGCTTATGATGTCTTTTGGAATTTCGAGTCTCGGAATAGAAATCTGTGGATTTCATAAGTCCCGTAATGTGGAAATTGGTCTAAGAAAGTTGTCGGTTTTAGATTCGGAGTCTTTTCATGAATTTGAGGTCCTAAGTTGGAAATTTGTGAAAGTTTAGCCTTTGGGTTAACTTTGATAAACATTTAGGATTCAGATGCTCGAATTGGACTTCCGACAGTTTCGTTGGATTCAGGGGATGATTTTAGTCCTAGAGGAGGTCTTGGTTGAATTTTTAGAGGTCTCAAGCTTGATTTAGCCTTTTTAGGCGTTATGCTGATTTCTTACGACTTTTACGAATGTCAAATCAAGGAGATTTCAGATTCATATTTTGATGGTTTCATTAAGTGTGGAACGTTGAGTTTAGTTGAGTAATATATTTTGATTGTGTGAACGGGATTCCGAACGAATCTCGATGGTCATTTCGAGAACATTTTATGCCTTGTGTGATTGTTGCTTTGTTGTTTCTAGTGCAGTATTAAATTTTCATTGTGATCGTGTGGATGACCTTCACGATTGTGAAGCTTTGCAGTTACGGTCACCACAATCGCATGGAGGTCTACCGCGATCGGGATAATCAAACTTAATGAGTTGACCCATTCAACTCATTGCAACCGTGAAGCCTTGGTCATTGCAATCATGATGAGCATTTTATACCTGGCAGAATATTTTTCAAAATCAGGGTTTTTGACCCCCATTTCACCATTTTTTGAGTTTTGGGAGCTTTGGTGTGACGATTTGAACAAGGTTTTTTAGAAGAAACATTTGGGTTGCGATTCTTAATCTTAAATCTTCATCTACCGATTATTATTAATGAATTTAAGTGTTCAAATTAAGGTTTTTGGAATGATAATTTGGGGTTTCTTCAATAACCCAAGAACTTGATAAAATGGTGATTTTGTGCTAAATTCTAATCTTTTTTCGAAATGATTTTCACCAATGAGTTCTAAATGACTTGGGTAATGTATTCAAGTAACGATTTTCGAATTCAAATATCATTTTGGCAATTGGGGTTTTTGAGTTGATTTGACTCATTTTTCGAAGTGTATGATATGGGTGTTGTTATTTTTGGAATCTTATTGTGATTATTTGTTGGATTAGATTGTGTGGTTTTGGACATTGTTTGGAAAGAAAAAGCTCAAGTCTTAGATTGACTTTTGATTGAATTAAGGCAAGTAACGGGAATGAGGTGATGTGTTCAGTTACTTCACTTGATTGATCTTAAAAAAGAGGAATAAATGAAAAAAGCAACGTCTTGATAGTTTGTATTTTGTGAATTGCCTTGATGTTGATCCTAATTCGTTGATTGGCGAAATACTTTGATGGTATTATTGTGGACTTGAATTGCTTGAGTTTATTGTCTCTTTCCTATGGTGTGAAATTGCTTTTGTGCATTGATTTTGTGCACAGTGATGAAACATGTGGTAATTATACCGATGGGAAATGGTTCCGGCTAGTGATATTGTGCCGATGAGAATGATTCTGGCAAGTGATATTATACAAAGTCGATTGGAAATTATTTTGGCTAGTGATATTGTGCCGATGGAAAATGGTTCTGGAAAGTGACATTATATTAAGCTAATGGAAAATGGTTCCGGAAAGTGACATTTATTAAGCCGATGGAAAATGGTTTCGGCTAGTGATACAAAGTCGATGGGAAATGATTTCAGCTAGTGATATTGTGCCGATGGAAAATGATTTCGATGAGTGATATTGTGCCGATGAGAAATGATTTCAACAAGTGTTTGGCTATTGTGATTGATCTACTTTATACTTGTGATTGATCTTCTTTATACTTGTGATTGATCTACTTGATACCTGTAATTGATCTACTTGATACTTGTGATTGACATTCTTGATACTTGTTGATTATTGGATTGATACGGTTAGACTATGACTGTTGAGCCTTGTGAGTTGTACATTGTAAACTATTAGGTTGGGTGATTTCTATGCAGGTTGTAGTTGAGGCGGTTCGGTTGGGATAAAAGAAGTACTAGTATTCCAATTTAGTTTTACCTTGTTTAGTGGGTTGTTTGCTGAGTACCTTGTACTTTCTACTCACTCGTTACTTTTACATTTGTGTAGGTTCTGAGACTAGACCCTTGTGATGATCATTCTTCTTCATCTTTCTCCAAGGCTTTCAAAGGATTGTGAGAGGTAGCTGTTTGTCATCCCGTCAGACCCTTTTGTTCCTTATTTTATGTTTTGTTCTATTCGAGAAACAAAGACATTGAGACTTATATAAATCTTTCAATTTTGTTTTCATACATTAGAGGCTTGTACATGTGACAACTAAATTTTGGGGTGTTTATGAAATTGGCTAAATTTTTCCACACTTATGCTATTGTTGATATATTTTCAGCATTTCTTTTGTATTGTTGGGTTTTAGGTTGACTGATCTTAGGCATATTTATATGCTTAGGAAGCTAATTATGCCCGCATTTAAGCTTAGTTTGAATTCAATATGTGTTCGTTTATAGTTTTATTGAGTCTTTTGGTTATCTATGGGCTAACCGACATGATTAGTTGTGTAGGTAAGCTTAATTGAAGAAACGAGCTCGAAAATGGACAATGGAGGAACACAAAAGATCGAGGCAAAAGAGGGCAAGGAAGAAGTTGGAGGAATGTCACATAAGGCATATCCGTATCATCTCCGCAAATGATAATTTAATTTGCGAATCAAAGATTGAGGCAGAGTGCTTCGTGCCATCTCCACGTCGCGGAGAGGGTGTCCTGAATTAATTCGCAAAATCAAGATTTAGGCAGAGTGGTCCGTGTAGCTCCCGCGTCGCGGAGAAGAGAAAATTATCTCAGAACAAAATCAAAGATTGCCTCCGCGTCGCGACCCTTGTGCCCAATTTTGGCCGTTTCGACTTTTAGTATAAATAGGTCATTATTTTATTTTATTAATTATTCTTTTTCTGGGTTTTGAAGAACAACAACTTGGGAGAATGTTTTCACCATTTTTAAGGTTCTTTTCTAAACTCTTTTCCTTTTGATCTTTGTATGTTATTTGAACATTGTTTGATCGATTCTTGGATTATGAGTAGCTAAATACCCTAGTTCTAGGGCTGTGGCTATAAGATGATTGTAATCTATTAAGTTTTCATTGGGTTAATGTCAATTATCATATGAATCTTTCTTATGTTCTTGTTTTCCGTATTTCATGACTGATCACCATTGAAATAAATACATTGTCCAAATTGAACTCGGGAGAGGAATAAGAGGATAGAACGTGGGACATAAGGAGCATGATTAATTCTAAATAACTAGGGTTAATTTGTATCTAGGATAGGGATATACCTAGAAACCTTGCTTGGGTCACCATACAAGAAGAAATCGTAATGCTCGGTACTTAATCCATCATATCCCCGCTCAATGATGTAGTTAGGGTGTTATTTATCGTAGGCGATTAGAGGTCGGGAGACCATGATCATACATTTAACCCTGTGATTCATTGATTCGATAGTTGATAATTACCCATATAAATGATATTGATTGCATGATTCCTGATAAAAGCTCCAGCCCTGGACTTTACCCAATCACTGTTTTTAAACCCTTGAAATTGAATCGCTTTTGTTACATTTTGTTATAATCTTAGAAGTAGAAACTAAATTACTTTTGAAATCTTGAATACACTTGTGTTTAGATGAAAGTTAGAGAAGTTAAGTAATTCTAAGCGTAAGTCCTTGTGGGTACGATACCCGACTCTTAAAAAGAGCCACTTTAATACTTGAACGACCACATGCACTTGCGTGTGCGATTTGGCCGCAACATTGACTTATCTTGATGGGTTTAGACGAGTGTCATCACGTTCATTTTTGGGTCATAACAAATGGTATTAGAGCCCTAGGTTCATAGGTCTCACATGTGTACACACCAAGTCTAAACAGAGTATCGAGGATTGGTATGAAGACATTTGTACTTTTCTTCGAGAGGCTATGAAGACTATTAGAAAAACTTTTGTTTATTCATTCTTTCTTATTGTGTGTGGTTACCTTCCCTAGTGTTGAGTTACCGAATGTTATTTTGGCAGATGTCGAGGACTAGAGCTTTTATTTCCAGCAGTAGGGGGAGGTAGTTGCTGAGAACCTAGCTAGGGTAGGGGTAGGACCTGAGCAAGAAGCCATGCTCGTAGAGTAGCACCGATTAGAGGTCGTGCCCGTGGAGCAGCACCCGCTAGAGGTCGAGCTAAATAGCTCTTCCCTAAGCCACAAGTTGAAGTTGTTAAGGACCAGGTTCCTTTTGAGTTTGCAGCTCCTTTGTTTCAGGACACTTTGCTGAGGATGTTGGGTGTACTAGAGAGATTTTCTCCGGGTGGTGCGGCAAGCAAACCACTGAGTCCTCAGACGAGAGTGAGGGTGTAGACCCTAGGTCAGCATCAGTGTCCGGTTATTCATGATCAGGTGGTTCAACCACCAGTGGTTTTTGCACCAACTGTTGGTACACAGATTGTTTCTAAAGTTATTTTGACAACATATGATCAACATAGTTATGAGAGGTTTCAGAAGATGAGACCACCCTAATGTACTGTGAATTTACGGTATTTTAATGTATTAAACTTAGGGTTTTGTGTAAGTCTTAGGCATTTTGTTATTAGATGTGATGGTACTTTGGTGTAATGTTGCAGGAAATAGGTTTCTAAGCAGTTAGTGTTCAAAGTGTTGAAACAACAGGAACTTGGTGACAGATAAACCCACCTACGAGTCGTCGTTCCATCAATGAGCAGTAGGTGGAAGGCGTGGGTGAAATGCTGAGTAAAATGGACTAAGTGTTTAATGATGAAGGCGACTAATGAGTCATAAGTCCTACTACGAGCCGTCGATAATGAGTCGTAGATAACTTAAGAGAAGACGAGTTCCCATCCATGAGCAACGATTAAACAGGATGGGTCGTCGATGTACTTACGGACTGTAAGTCAGGCCTGTCGATGGTGGCACCTACGAGCCATCATTCCTTCGGCGACCCGTAAGTGGTCAACTGTAGGTTCACTACCCAAAGCAAATTTCCTTAGTTTTTCTTTTGCCTACTCAGTTTAGGATTTGTTTTCTATAAATATTACTTGTGATTTTCATTTTTGGGCGTTAGACCTTTTTTGATACTTTGTTTTGGCTTTGAAAATTATTTTGCAAACATTTTTTGTATTTTATTCTTAAAGTTCAATTTATGAAATTTGTGTTTGTTCTTTCATTCAAGATTCCAGATTTCATCTATTCTCATTGTAAGTTCATGATTTATGCTACTAACCCTAATATGAATTGTGAATCCTTAAGCATGAATAGTTAAATCCACAACTAGGAATGTGGGAACCATGAGTAATTAACAGCGTAAAACTAATAATTAAGTAGTTCTAAAGTAGTATTTATGCATTTATTGTTAATCCCTTCATTTTGAATTCTTTTTAACGGTGCACAACTTTAGAACTCGCCTCATTCCTACTTGCCCGACTAAGGAAGTAATGAATGAGAAAGAGGTCAAACAACAAAGATTTAGCGTAATAATTCGCTATCTAATAGCCTAACACAAATATGCGAGGTCTAATCTAGGTCAAGAGTAAGGGTTTGTAAAGCACACACTCGTAGACCGGCCAAGATGCGTTGAGAAATTCCCTTACTTGGACGACCAATCATTTAGGAGATACCTAACTTACCGACTTTGTATGTTAAACACTAGGAAAGAGTTATTATTATTAGGATTACTGCATTAAGAACTTGTGGGGAACACATATTCCCCAGTTTTCTCTATATTGATTTTACAAACTGTGAATTTTGCTTACTTGTTACTTGTTACTACAAATCAATCAACCAATCCCCTTTTTATGGAAGTAATCTAACTAAACGTATAATTAATCATAAATTAGACTAAGTCTAGACCATATTCCTCATGGGAATGATCCTAACCTCAGTTAGGTTCTTTATTTGACAATGACTACTTATACTTCTTTAGGGAGGTGTAATTTGGGTGTATCAAATTTCAGCGCCCCTGCTAGGGAATAAGGCTTTTAGATTAGACTAATTTCTTTATTGAACTTTAGTCAATTATTTCCTAATTTAACTTTTGTTTTTGTTTTTGTTTTCTACAGGTCTTATTTGTAGTGTATGCGGAGTACAAGGAGTAAAATCAATCCCCTGATCCACTATGTTCCCGAACTAAGAAAAACCCTACGAAAAATGGCTGGAAAAGGTCAAAACCAAGGAATCAATGAAGATCCTATCAGAAAGGGTCATAGGGATAATTAGATTCCAACCTCAAGGAGTAGTGGAAGTGCAAAATCGACCAACACCCGATGTGCATCTTAACTATATGATGGATCATAATATTACAGGATCAATAAGTGTCATCGTGGTACCTCCAATGTATGGCGGACATACATTTGTGTTACAAGCAGCCTGATGCAAATACTCACAGCTAGATGATTTTTTTCTTGGGCTACCATCGGAGGACCCATATGCTCATCTAAGCAATAAAAAATGTTTGTATGAGTAGTGTGGGGCCACCAGATTTAGGCATGGATGTAGTTGATTTAAGAGTATTTCCATTATCACTGTTAGGAGACACTACAATATGGTTGTATGAGCCACCATATAACTCAATCACCACGTGGGATGAGCTACATAGAGTATTCTTAGCCAAATATTCATGGTTTCAAAGAAGATGAAGCTGAAAGATAGAATTCATAATTTTGTGGCTACACTTAGAGAATTTGTTGGTGATGCATGAAAGAGATTCACCGGTTACATGAACAGTGTTCCGAATCACCAAATTAGTGACGAGTCATTAAATGAGTACTTTTATCGTGGGATAGATGACAATGGGAAGGCTGTGCTAGATACTATTTCAGGAGGATCTTACGGAGCAAAACATATTTCAAGAGATTGCTGAAAAGCTAGAAAAGATCTCCAAGAATAATAAGGCGTGGAGCACTCGAACGTCGGCTACTAAAATGAGTACTTTTTCAATACAAGCAACACAGAACCAGTCCAATGATGATATTCGTGAGGAGATGACGCAGTTGAGAACAAAAGTTTGCTTAGTGTTGAAACATGGAAACGGATATGCTGAGAAAGTAAATGCAGTAAACTATCAGCTAGATCGCCACCGATAGATGAGTATATTTATGAGGAGGATGCAAATCTTGTGAATGATCAAACAGGGGATTTTCCGACCAACGCCCAAGCATTCAATCAGGATCATTGGCGCCAAGGTCAAGGAAATTAAGGTTGGAACTTAAGTAACTACAATTGTGAAAGGAGCTATGTCTGTGATGGAAACTATAATCCTGATAATAACAACAAGAATGACAAGATTCGACCATATATTACACCAGGAAATCGAGATGAAAGATCGAGTATGAGTCACATTAAAGATATGGTGAACAAGATGATGAAAAGGTTTGACTCAATCATGTAGGAGAATTAATGTTTTAGGTAGTTTTTGACTAATTAATTATCTTAGACGAAGTGAAATGACGTAGTTTAGGCTTAGAATAGGGTTAAAACGACATAGTTTAAGTACCAAATGCATAGGGAAAAAGACCAATACGACTCTGACTTAAAACTGACGAGGTGACTGAGAAGATGGGCTTCACGGGCTATTTAAAGCTTCACAGCCCGTCTAGTGGGTCGTGATGTTGCCCTACCCGATAGGGCTTTACTAAAACAGGCATAACTTTTTACTCCAGGCTCGGAATTAGGAAAACTTGGTGGTATTGGAAAGAGGTCTCAAATACCTTTAATTTGATAGTTTATAAGATACCTAATTCATTTTGTTCTGAAATATCTAATCACTTGAAGTTGACCCAAAACTCAAAACCTGATGAAACCCTTTCATGGATGACTTCACGGTCCGTGTGAAGCTTCACAGACCGTCTAAGTGTTTGTGGTACTTCACAGGAATCTTAGGGATTCCATTCCCCTTTCACAGATAATTTCATGGTTCGTGTGAAGCTTCACGAACCATTTACGCGTCCGTGGTCCTTCACATTCACTAGTGCAACTTCCATGGATAGGATGATGGGCCGTGGACTTCTTCACGACCCGTGAACCCTTTCCTGGATTGCCCTTTTCTTTTTTTTCGTTCCAACTTCAACTTTTCTAGGTGTTACAATATCTCCCTCTTGGGATCATTCGTCCTCGAATGAAGACTATACAAGCTGAGTCCGGAGGGAAGGAGCTACAATCCTTACCAACTGAGTACTAGAAAATGATATCTAACTGAAATGAGTTCCATGAACATGCAATTATGCTGAAATGCAAGAATGAATGTTTTTGGTAGTTTTTGACTAATTAATTAGTCTTAGACGAAGTGAAACAACATAGTTTAGGCTTAGAATAGGGTTAAAATGGCGTATTTTAAGTACCAAACTCATAGGAGAAAAAACCAATACGACCCCGACTTAAAACTGACGAGATGACTGAGAAGAGGGGTTTCACGGGCCGTTTAAAGCATCACAAGTCGTCTAGTGGGTTGTGATGTTGCCCTGCCCGACAAGGCTTCACTAAAATGGGCATAACCTTTTACTCCAGAATTAGAATTAGACAAACTTAGTGGCATTAGAAAGAGAACTCAAAGACCTTTGATTTGATAGGTCATGGACAACCTAATTCATTTTGTGCTGAAATATATGATAACTTAAAGTTGACCCAAAACTCAAAACCTAATAAGCCCTTTTCACAGACGACTTCAGGGTCCGTGTGAAGCTTCACAGACTGTCTAAATATCTGTGGTCCTTCACATGAGTCTTGGGGGTTCTGTGCCCCTTTCACGGATGACTTCACGGTTCGTGTGAAGCTTCACGAACTGTCTAGGTGTCCATGGTCCTTCACAATCGCTAGGTGAAACTTCCACGGACAGGGTGACGGGTCATGGACCTCTTCACGGCCCGCGAACCCCTTCGTGGATTGACCTTTTTTTCTTTTTCATTCCAAGTTCAACTTTCTGAGGTGTTACAAGAAGTGTCACTTTATGGTGAAAGAGGGCATAGTTCTAGGTCATCGGATCTCTTGCCAAGGTATTGAGGTTGATAAAACAAAAATCAAGGTGATTGAAAAGTTGTCACCACCTATCTTTGTGAAGGGTGTTAGAAGTTTTTTGGGACATGCTAGTATTTATCGAAGATTTATTTGTGGGTTTTGGGATTTTTCCCCAAGTTGGAAAATTTGTATTTTCATGAATTGGAGCTCGTTTCTTGATCGATTTTAATGGGGTTTTTCAACCATGAGTTCCTCTTTGGTTGTAGATTGTGTTTTTCAAATAAAAATCTGATTTTAACCTTTCGATTTTTGAAGAATTTTTAAAACTATTTTACCCCCAGTTTTTAATCCTATCAATATGGGTATCATTGGGTTCTTGTTGATGAATCATTTCCATTCTTGATAGTAGGACCTTATTTCAATGATCGTTTTGTAGAGGGAGTACTCTAATAGAGTTGTTCGGATGACGTTCAGCCTTTGAGGCAGGTTTGACTATCTTTATTTTAGATCGAGATGAGTAGTTAATCTTTCATAAGAAGTAAATTGTGAAATGAGTTGGAGTATGAATTTTAGAGGCTGACAAGTGTTGACTTTCTTGGTTACCCCATGTGGGGCCTATTTGTGATGCCTAGTATGTGTGGAAGCCTCGTGTGATACCTTAATTGTTGTTGAAAACCTGTGATACTTGAGAAATTACCCGAGTGAGGGGTTGTGTGATTTATTGTTTTACTTGACATTGAGATTCCCCAGTTAGTGGCTTGAATTGATATTGATCATCTCAAAAAGTGAAAGAAATGTTTTCTGGTAAATGTTGATTTCAAATGGTTTCTACTACTATCCTATCACATGAGGATGTGTTCATGACTTATTGAGTTTGGGGGACTTTATGCTATTAAATCCTTGATTAATTGATTATGCCTTGTGTTGTATGTATTGTGATGCATTCATCCTCATTCAACATATCATGGTTCATGGGTATATGAAAAAGTGGAGAAATACTATTTTTGAGAAAGAAAATGAGACACCTTACATTTATCCTTGACCACGAGCTAGGTGGCAAGTTGATGGGATATTGAGATATTGAACTTTTGAGATTGGTATATGAAGTGCGAGTCCCTCATAGGTCCTTATCTGAAAACTAACACTCTACTAGGTGTATACGACAACCTTGATTCCACCACATAATTTCATCATCTCATTGCATTGCATTGGCCAACTTTGTTGTGTAACTTGCCTGTCGAGTACTACCTGTAACCCTAAGTGTTTACTTTATTCACGTTGTTATTATATAAATTGACGGCACCGATGCCAGAATGAGACTTTTTGTATGCAGGTGGAACCGTTTCATAGTTTATTTCTTTAGTCTGATTAGTTGCTTATACTCCGCCGGTCTAACCTATTGAGTACATGTGGATTGTACCTATTTTTGTTATCTTGTTTATGCAGATCCCAGTCAGGGTGATATTCGTAGCAGTTGATCAGATCTAGCGATTTCTTTTTATTCGGAGTTGTGGTGAGGATCCTTCTTTCTGGATCGTCATTAGTCTCCATGTATCATTTACCGTCTTTAATTTCTTTTTAAAGAGTAGAGATGTATTCCAGATTCAAGAAATGTAATAGATGCTATTTATGTTTATAATACCAAGTTTTAGGAATTTCTTGAGACCATTACTGACCCTGGAGTAAAGATCTGTGTTTTACTAAATGGAGGTTCAATGCAGAGCACACCTTCATTATGCATAATAGTATTCTTTCAACAAAATTGGTGAACTCTCTTATTTCAATATTAAAATGAGTGGGGGAGTGTTGGTGTATATTCATTTTATTATTAAAATAAAATATTAAGTGCATATGTTAGTAGATATAAATTGTGGTAGAAGATGACTATTAGTTCTTGTAACTTATATGACCATTAGATCTTGTTATTCTCATGATCATTAGTTTTTTTGTAACTTATGTGACCATTAGCTTCTTATAACTTATGTAACATCTATCACATTATATTCTACCCATATTACTATCCCTCATTCTACCCATTGATTATATGAAAAATTTCTTCACCTATAAATAGTGATATTTCTTCCTTTGTGAAGGGATGTAAGAAAGATGAGAAGTGTGAAAAAATATTGTAGTGTATAGTAGTGAAAGAGAAAGTTGAGAGAAAGAAAATATTCTAAGTCTTCAACTATATTCACTATATAAAAGAGTATTTATATGTTGAAGGAATGTGTTCTTTTTGTGCACCTTTGAACTCTTCAACTAATCCGGAGTTGTTTGAGTTGTACGATGTTGTTGGCCTATTGTATTCTAGAGGGTTCAAGTAAAGAGTATACTGCTGGATCGATATAGATTATGCCGCAATGGGCTTGAATCTCCTTAAAGAGAGCAAGCTTGTAACACGTTTCTTATAATACACCAACGATAACTTGAAGTTAAACTTTTTTTTTAGGTTGCATAAGAGATTATTGAAACACACGAAAAAGTATGGTGGATTTCTCAAGCTTGTAACACATTTCTGATAATACACCAAATATACAAGGTAAATTAGTCAAGCATCACTCGAATGCATCACCAGAGGATACATGGAGTTGAAAAGAAGAAAGATACATATGTGAGAAAGGGGGGGA
>JAJOOR010031722.1:0-18634 GCA_036250505.1 Solanum acaule | reverse complement strand
CCCCACCCCCCCAAAAAAAAACCACCACCACACACACATGACACAACAAACAAAATAAAATTAAAATAAATGAATAAAAAACTTTTTTAAAAAATGGATCACATCTTATAAAAAATCCCAAGAAATTAAAGTTAGTCAAGTGGCATATCTCCATGTGGTCTGCTTCCTACTTGACTCACCAATCAAACAATTAGGTGGTCCTAATTAACTAAACAAGAAAATGATGGAATAATTAGACTGAATACATCGAGGACCCTTAAAATTGTATCTAAATTTCATTTAAACACTTGAAATATGACATGTTCTTACAGAACACATGATAAAATGTCTATTAATCACTACCGACTAGAAATTATAAAAAGTGTTTATGCTCATCTTTTTAAGCATCAAACGTTAATCATATGCTTTAATCAGACACAATAGTTTCAATAAAACACAAAACTCCAAGTCTATCCCAATTGACACTTATATAATAATGAAAGGAAGTAATATATTTTATATGATTATAAAATGAAAATGTATGATAAAAATATTTCTCATAGATTCAGATTTCTCAATAAAAATACATCTAAGAAATGAACTAACTCGTTCGAATAAGCATATATAATAAAACACTTGTTATTCTAACCAAGAAAATTAGTAGTATAAATGTTATAATGACAACATATACATATATTTTCAGGATTAATGGCCCCACTAATTAAATTCTGGTAATGAATAGAAAAATCAAATTAAAGAGGGCCATACATGAGACAATATATATCTAGGAGATTATGCATGACCGAATAAGAATAAAGTTATATATATAATTATATATTATACTTATCGCAATAAAGAATTAAACTAATTATGTTTAATTAGTGATCGAACGATGTAGCACTTGGAGCATATTTTAATAGATTAAATTCCAATTAGTGGAGCAATTAGGAAGTTTCTTGCTACTTGCCTGATAATTTTAATTAGAAATATGATTATCGCCTAACTTATTCCATACTAGAACATTATTATTGAACCTTATGTAGATTCTTTTTCTATAGAAATTTATAGATATTTAGATTAATTTATCCATTACTTTTAAATGTTGACTTAAATGTTCAGATTCCTAAACACATATACAAAGAAAAAAAAAGTTAAGTTGTATCACTATGAATGGTAGAGCCAGAAATTTGATAAAAAAATAAGCAAATTATCTTTTCATTTATAATAAAGGTATGCAAAATTTAATATAAATTCATAATAAAACATTTAATTTCTATACTTCGCATAATTTTTCGATATCAGACTACTTTTGCCTAAGGTGGTTCCACCCATTATAGGAGATAATTACATTCACAATCAATCGTATCAATTTTTGGTATCAAAATATCATGATACATATCAATTATTTGGTTAGTGATGCATTAATATGAACATGGATTTTTTTAAGACAAGGTGTGCCCAGAATAAATTAGATTCTTAGATTATAAGATATTAATAAAGCAATAACACAGAGAATTGTTGCATCATGCATTGTCTTTAGGTTAGCAGAATATAGTGGACTCTAATTATTTTTGTTCCCTTACCTATAAAATTTCGACCATCCAACACAATATTTGGCGCACACATGTTTCCACCACATATATATATACGATAAGCTTAGTTGGTTGTATTCTCTACAGAAAAAAGATTATAAGTTATAACACATGATTTTTTTGTTTATCTGTTCATCTTTGATGAACAGAGTTTCGATACCACGGAACTACTTGGCGAGGGTGACATGAACCAATAGAAAGTGCACCATGTGATGTGATCCCCACTATATATCCACTAATAAAATGCCAATTTATTAGGCCAAAAAAGATTTAGAGAAGAAGAATGAGAAAATGTGTTAAAAGGATACATTTATTTTCTATTGTTTATGCAAGAGTTTTCAAGTATTATATAAAGTTTGTGCATTGTATGTACACTCTTGAATGATTTTTAAATGAAATTAGTTCCACCTTAAAATATCATAATGTAATATTTAAAAAAATTGTGAAACACGCGTGTATATATTTAACTTTGATACGTGCATTTACCATTTAAAACTTTGAAATTTATAAAATGACATCAAAATACCGAAAACAAATAATGATGAAGCATTCATTTTCTTCTTTATCTGTGTTTAGTTCGTTTAGAAATATCTAACTGTCACAAAAAAAAAAAGAGACATATTCGTGATATCTAATGTATTATAGTTCGTATGCACTAAACAATTTTGATTCTTTAAATTTATCAAAAGTTAGCACTTTAAATCTCCACTAAATACTTGTCGAACTTTATCAAAATAGTCCCTTGTGTATAATCACAAGTGTTCTTTTTGGTCCTTTACTTTTATAGTTTTAAACATAAATAGTCCTTTTATGTTTGTAAAAGTAAAAGGGAAAACTACATAAATGGGCCATAAAATCTAAAATAATTACAAGTTTATACCCAAATCCAAAGTAATTCCTGAAAAACCCATTCTCTCATAAATAATTACAGTTCATACCCCCATTCATTAAGGGTGAAATTAGTAAACGGGGTATATAATGTAATTATTTAGTGGGTATGTATGTAAAGGGGTATATGTTTGGATAGGTGAGTCGGTTTTTGTGAATTGTTTAGGTTTGTAGTGAATACGGCCTTTTAAGCTAAACAAAGAAATGGGCTTTTACCCAATATGGCCATTGGCCCATGGGCCTTTTCCATGATGCCTTCTTTCATTTGAACTTTTTTCTCTTTATATTATGTTAATCTCATTATGTATATATGTAATAAACTACTGTAATTTGTTACTATCATTTAAAAAAAAAAAAAACTATTTAGAAGGAAAATTAAAAATAAAATATTTGAGAGTAGTATAATAACTAGAGAAAAATATTAATAAATCCTAAACAGATAAGTTGTAATATAGGAGGTTATACATTAAAAAAATTTAGAAATAAACAATAAAAGTTGATATAAACCTTCTAACTTATATATTATATAAAGTTGATGGTCATAGGATTTTATCTTAGAAATGAGAGTTTTAGAAAATTCTTCAAAAATATTGTTAGTTGTAGAATTCATAAGGTTTTGTGGTATCGTGGAATAATAATGGAGTAATTGTTATAACTTATAATTTACCCGGAAGCAAATCATGAGTGATTTAACACCCATAACATGCAATCATACACGTTGGTCCATCGTTATCTTTACTTATCGTAGTAGATAATTTTTAAAATCTTCAAGATAAAAATATATATTTTTAAAAGCCATTATCTATAAATAGTGTAAGAAGTTCTTTACACATAGTGGTAAGTAATTATATCTACTATCAGCATAAGAAAATTATTTACACCATAAAGTTACATTTTAAGAAGGTTTATATGTAAATATCATTCAAATATAACCTAATACCGTAAACAAAAAAACAGATACACACTAATATGTGTACTATAATTAACCTCAATCTTCAATACACAATAAATCATGTAACAAAAAAGAGAGGAAAGAAGAAAAGATTAACGATGAGAAATATTGCACATATAATATGGATTTGGAAGAAATTTAAAACTTTGATCAATCGAATGCATCGATCGTGCATGTGATACTTTCTCATGCACTCTCATAGTCACCACCGCGGAAACTACTCCCACCATCTCCGCTATAGTTATCGTCTCCACCATCTTCCTCTCCTCCATCAGGACTAGCATATCCATCACCACCACCATCATCATTCTCATAGCCACCATCAACGGTTGGTGTACTATCAACCCCGTTAACACTATCATTAACGGAGTTATTCTCACCATTCCCACAATAAATACCCTCATCATGACTAATATATCCACTATCAGCACCATCATCATCATCATCATTTGTATAGACGACTTTAGTGGTGGACTCTCCTAAAGCAATTGTATGAGTTGCACTTTTTTGTGTGTACGTATAATATTTATCATCATCTTCAACATCAGATAAATCAGGATCTAACGGAGGTGAATGAGGAAAGCTCCAATCGCGCCTTATACTTCGATCTTTTTCGAAGCCTCCGCTACATAAACAAGAGAAAAGGGATGTCATGTTGAGTTCTAATTAATTGTTCGTATGAAGAAGGATGATTAACATTATTAAGTAGCACTAAGTAGGATTAAAATAATATTGGAACTTATCAAGTTGTTTAATTAAAATACTAATAAATGTGCAAATAATGGGGAGATTTTTTATTTTTATTTGGTAAACTAGTTAAACCCCACGGAGTTTGTTTATAGTTTTATGATTAATATAAAATTAGAGTGGTTGAAAGCTGAAAACTACTTCAGTAGAAAACAATATAATACCGAAGCTGGAAAATTTTATCCTATAGTCAACAAAAATAATATTACTAAAATATATTGGCATATATATATATCACATTAAATAAGTTCAACCGCATTTTATCAGCAACCTGTCACCAATATTTTGTCACATGAGCTGGCATATCTTCTTGGATATACTACAATTAAAGAATTTTAACTTATATGTATTTTGTAGTGTAAACAATATATTTTATATGGTCATATTATGAAAAAAATATTTATGTGTAATTTTTTACGTAAAAATGAGATTTATATATAATCTTGAAAATAAAACAGGTTATTATTAGTTGTTATAACATGTATGTAAACGACTTGTTCATATAAAATATCATTATATTATATTGGCGATATTAATTTTAATTAATTCAATAATAAAATAGAGGAGTACTTATTCTTTTATGGGGAAATAAGAAGAAGAAATTAAATTATAACATTTTGTACAAATAACATATCTAATTACATAAGTTCTCACCAAAATTACATAATAAAATAGGAAAAAAAAACTAGCCACATGCATGTGGCACGTAAACATTATCCTTACAATATTAGTTTAATAGCTACGATTTTGACCAAGTCAACTTCCTCCACCATCACCACCTCCACCATCACCACCACCACCACCATTACCACCATCACCATCTATAGCTATGCTTGTCAAAGCTGCTGACATGGCAGCAGCGCCAGCCACGAAGGCAGCACCACCGCCACTCACGTCATTGCCATTATAATTTCCCCCTCCTATTCCACCAGAACCATAAGTTTGACCAGAAATTGACGCTCTATTTCTTTGCCTTGCATCGATCCCCACAGGACGGTGCTTCTTATTGTTGCTTTTCTTATAACAAGAAGTGAAGTAAATAACAGATACAACAAACGCAAAAAGAAATAATATGATTGCTATAACATACCCCTCCATTATTATGATACAAAAACTTTGAAGAATTGAAAAAAGATGGAGGCTTTGGATTTTAGAAGGTACTTGAACTTAATTACGTGACACTTTTTCAGGAAAAACCGATGTGTGCATGTGAGTTCAATTTAATTTAAGTTTTCTTCAACTTGGGTTCGTTGACTTTGTGTAATTAATTTCTTGAATTTTCTTTTGATGACAACTAGGCTACTCTTTTATTAATTAATCAGGTTTGCTTGATTAGTGTGTATTTATTTTCTTGATCGACTATATAGCTAATAAGCATTGATACATTTGTTACAGTAATTACATCTTCTTTAGAGTTTGTCCAACTCTTGATCAAACTAAACTACTACCTCTCCGTCTAGTTGTCTAAAATTATTTGTCGTTTTAAAAAATCGTAGTAGATTTCATAAATAGAGGAAACGTTTAATGGAGAGACTATAATTTAGATAAATAAGGATAAATTAATCAAATATCCCTCCTAATTAACATTCCTCAAGGGTCGTATAAATCATAGATAATTTAAGACGGAGGGAGTAACTCTCTGGATACCTTTATAGAGAACCCACCCAAATCACGTGATAGAATCACTTGAATGAAGGATTTTTAATATCAGGATATGGATTTATGTTACAAAAGGATAGTTTTGAATACAAAACATTATGTTTTTTTTGTTTCCCACCCGGTATCCGGAACCCATATTGGAGCCCCAACTAAATCCATATCGCACACTGCAGGGCCCATTCGAGGGTGGTGCTCCCAACAAAATTTTCTCCATACCCCGAGCTAACACCCGAGACCTCTGATTTAGGGTGGAGCACCACAATCCATGTTGGTGAATACAAAACATCATGTTACAAAAGTATAACCAGAACAAAACATCAAAACAAATACAGTAGGAATTCAACTATTGTAATGACTCTCTTTATGTGCTTCACCTCCATGTACAAGAGTCAATTCTCTCTTTCAACAATACACCTGAATGCAAAATCTACGTCAAGCAACCAATTTAGCTTGTTACAGAAGTCGCGATTTCTTTTACCTGCAAGTGGTTGTTTCGAGGATGCCTAGGATGGCTGATAAAGTCCTAACATATGTCCATCCACACACCGCAAAGCAGCAACCTACAAGGACCATATACAGTATGTGATAGGTCAGTTTCATCAACATAAATGCTGAATGCAGAACAAAATTCTGATCGATGTGTAAATAACGAGCATAAACCAATGCCAGTCAACAATTTTGAAAGCAACCTTAAGAAATTTTGGTTACCTTTCCATGGATTTCATATTTGATGGGGCCATCCAACTCGGCACCTAAAGCCAATAGTTTGGTCACCGAATTGTTTATATCATCAACTGTAAAGGATAGGAGGGATGAGTATCCCTTCTGCACAACAATGTCACTGTAAAACTAAAGTTAGCAGCTAACCAGTTGTATGAAGTTCAATAACAACAACAAACAGAAACAAGTGACCAATTGATATGAAATAATCTGTAGGCAAAGACAGACAATTGTCATAGTTTATGCCTAATTGAGATGCAGACTAAAACTTGAAGCAACTGCACGCAACATTGGGAAGGCTATTAAATCAAGCAACGACAAAAAATGCAGCTAAATACAAACCACAGAATACAGTAAGAGAAGGATATCAAGCTAGGCTTACCATATATCCAAAAGCAAACAAAACAGAACTCTAGACTAAGCAGCATATCTAGGACTGTGAAAGTGATGCAGTAACAGTTAAGGTTTATAACAACTCAACCTTATCTTGACAAGTACAAACTCTTTCTAACAACAAATCATTCTTGTATGCACTGAACTGGCCTTAGTACATATACTAGATGGCTCATAGTTGCACTAAAAGGGCTAAAATGTACTAACGCTTCAGCTCGTATGGATGTGGTTAAAATATACATTTTCCTAGACTTTCTGAACACTCGTTACAGCTCAAGAATCTGATCCAAGATGTATCTTCTGTTTGATAGTCCACAAGTATCCAGCTTAATATCAGATACTCTTAAAGGAGCTTGAGTAAGCTGCTTTGCATCACTGTCTACAACGCCTATAAACTTTATCCTGCCAGAGCTGCCCAATTTGTAATTCCTCAACAGAAGACCAGCATAATATCAGATTGGTAATATGACAGCTCCGGAAATCTACAATGTCTAATTTTATTATTCCTCCTCACAAGCAAATTTCGTGCCAGAATTGTTCATTCCTTGATCTAAAACTAGCATAGCACATGTAACTCACTATGATGTAAAATAAAAAAGAGGATTTTCTCTAATCCAATTTACTCTAACTAAGGGAATAATTCTTTTTTCTTAAAGTATATTAACCAATAATCTTAAAAGGCAAGCCACTGGCAAAATTATTAGCTTACAAGAGAAGGATCAAATACTCCTGATGTCCCACGAAGTGTGCTATTTTTTAATTGAATATATTCCAAGGAGGTACACTATAGTAGCTTAACGAAGTTTTGTTCCTTCTATAGGTTGAAGAAGTACATAAGCCCAGAAAAGACTCTTGAGACATATGTTCTTTATTCCCACCAAAACATCTACAATTTCTCTTACGCCAAATACTCCAAAATACGCATATAAAAACTGCTTCCCAAAGCTGCATTCAACTCTTAGCAATGAACTGTCCATTCCAATTCAAACTAAGAGAGCTTTTTACCAAAATTTAAAAATGTATATATTTTTACCATTTTGATACGAGGAGAAATGCAAATTATAGTTCTCGAAAACCACTCTTACAATATAGGACACTGAATCAGAAGAACCCAAAATGAAGACATTATCACATGTTTATCATCAATCAACTGCTGTTTTTTTCCCATACCCTCCCTAGGAGCTCCCACCCTTTTTGCTCCCTTGGACTCGAACTTACAACTTTCGGGTTGGAAGTGAGGATACCATTCGAGAAACTCTCTCTCGTCAATCAACTGCTTAGAAACACTAAAAGATCCTGAAATTCTTAAACCGCTAACTTTTGAATCCAAACACATTAAACTACCCAGCACCAAAACCCAAATTGAGAACTTCAACACATCTTTCTGAACCATAACATTTTAGATGAATATTCAAGAACAATATAGGCAAGGGAAGAAACACATTTAATAAGCAAAAATCTTGAAAATCCAAAAAAAGAACCAAATTTTAAATATAAGCAGACCAAACTACCAAACCCCAGAACCCAAAATGTGAACTTTAACACATCTTGATCCACAATCAACTGTTTAGATGATGATTCAAGAAATTTGCCAAAAGAGAGAGAGAAGTACCTTGATGAACGCATGAGGGCAAGTTTGAGGGGCCCAGATTGGAGCTCAGCCCATCTATGAGTACAGACATTAATGGAGAAATCCAAACCCTCTGAGTAAAATCTTGCTGCTTTTGGTACATCCTTGTGTAGCTGTAGTATCCATCTGAATGATGCTGCCATTTTCACCCAAAGGTGAGACAGACCCTCTTCGTTTAGCTGCTCTATTGGGTCGGGTCGGGTCGGAACAAATTGGTCGCCTGGTTCAATTAACACTCACATTTCAAATTATGGACCCGAATTAAAGGGAAATTGTTAGGCACCTAAAAAGTCTACTAAAATTGGTTTAACTTACCGGACATGAATTAATAACTAGGCTTGGTAAATCGTTATCTAAATCACTTCATTAAAATAATAAGTTATTTTGAAATTTTTTGAAATTAAAATAAATGTATTTGATAGTATCGTATTATTTTATTTAATGAACAAAAAAACGAACATTAACAATATTGAATATAAATATATTAGAATTACTAGGAGTAACGTTTTATGCATAATTTATAGGGTTTTGATCGCATATTTCCCTCTCTACCTGAATTCAATCTGTAAGAAAAGAAATATGGTGCAATTTATACCACGTCTAATATAGAAGTCCCTCATTTAAGAGAACAAATTCATTTATTTTAAAGTTGTTGGTCAGGATTGCATGTTAACATGTATGTGTAATGATTTAATCAACCTAATATTTTGATTTACATCGAGGAAACAACCTCGCCATGACTAGGGAATACATGATCGGATTAGTTCGAATTTTTCAAATATCAAATCAAATAATTTGTATCAAATTTTTAAATTTATAAATCAAACCAAACTAATAAAATTCAATTTTGTCAATCTTGAATTTTTGAGTTTTCAATTTTTTTTCGATAAAGTATTATATACATATCCACCCATAAACTCAATTATCCCACGTTAGCACCAAAAATTTTTTTCTCTAAAAATGATAAAGAACATGTGGCCCCAAAAGGCAAAACAACACACTATCACAGAACATATATCAAGTGAGGTAAAAGGTCTCTATATGCACACTAATTCACAACAGACCAATTTTTACTGTGGATATCGAATATTAAAAAATCAAAACAAAGATTCATAATGGTTTGATTTCCCATTTTTTCTTCTCCTATTTTAATTTTTTTTTAAAAAGACTGTAATTTAATTCAAATTAATCTCCACAATCATCAGAGTCATAATCACCATCACTATCACCGCTACAAAACCAGTATAGCTATGGTTGCACCACCTTCTAGAACAGCTCGTCCGGCCTCGGCCAAGCCAATCATATTCCTATCTCTCAATCCGCTGGCCCCACCCGCGGCCATTTCCACATCAGCTCGTCCTTTATCCTCATCTTTCTGGCGTTTGTAGCGCCATATGGCACACAAAATGATCAAAATGGGCATCACAAAAATCCAGAATATGATCGCAAAAATAGTCAAGTCCATAGTAAATATGATAACTACTTTAATAAGAGACTATTTATAGCAAGTCATCGACCAATTACGATATTATTTTTTCCTTATTATTCATAGGATTATTTTTTAATATACTCAAGTTGTAATATTTTTTGGCTCTTCATATGTAATCCTTAAATCAAATCACTAGCGCTTACTTTGGAACTTTTCATTTTATACTATATTTTTAGTTCCTTTCAACTATAGGAGTATCATGAATTGTTCTACTGATATCTCTGAGTTCTTTTTTGGTCAGGTGGAATATGCTTTTGACTTAACATAATCTAATTAATCTATAAATTTTAGTACCTTTCTTTCTATTTCGATTTGTGTGTCACCCGAACAATTAAGCTAATTTGTGATGGAAGCCTAAAGGAAGAAAAAGTAGGGTGTAATCGTTAAAATGAAGAAAATGACTTTCTGTAAATAGAAAAATAAGCTCTATGAGTGACATTCCACATTAATTATGTCCTTCACACCCTCCAACATACTTCATATTCACCCTCACTCAAAGCCCCTATCCCCCATTCCCACCACCCTACACAGGGGCGGACCCACATGCAGCCATTCGGGTGCTCGAGCACCCATTAACCTCAACGTAAAACTGTTTATATATATAGTAATTTCTTTAAAATCTGAATATATTGAATGTTCAGCACCCAGTGAACGAATCTCCTGATGGATGCATTGGTCTAATAGTGAGTTTTAAGGCTTTGTTTTACGAGGAGGTCAAGGGTTCGATTCTTGCTTTGAACAATTATTTACACATTTTCTAATTTCCTCTTTTCCTCCCAATATAAACTCTCCTCTTCTTTTCTTTTTTTTTTTTACCTTTTTTTTATACAACTTTTAGTAATTTTTACTTTTTTTTATATAACTTTTAGTAATAATTTCATTTACGTTATATGAAATTATCGTGACATGATAAAATTAAAAAGTCATATTCAATCACTTTTCTTATTTTATTTGAGAAATTTTTGGCTATTTGGTTAAGAAATCCTTCAAGCTAATTTTTTTCCCTAAAAAACTGAACGGTATTTTTTGTTTTTGTTTTTGTAATGGCAATATTAATCTTATTTTTTCTCATTAATGTTTTAAACATCGCATTTAAATAACCATGCACCTATACAGTGTGATTTATAATAATTTTATATTAAAAGAAGTGAGCACCCACAAGTCGAAAATCCTAAATCCGCCACTGACCCTACATCTGATCTCTACCCTCACGTTCACCCTTTTAAGGTTTGCTTCTATTGGGAAATATAGTTTTAGCCTTTGTGAGATTTATTTTCTAGTTCAAGGAGGATAAACATATATGGGCTAAAAGTAGGTGTTTGTAAAGTAAGAAGTAAGTAATACATAAAATTGCACGTTTTTGTGATTTTAGAGTAATTAGACTTATATCTAGTGTGCCATAAATTTTTTGATATTACCTGATTAAGTTTGAACATAACTTATGAAATATATATTATGTTACAAAAATATAAACTTATTTTATAATCTGTGATTTGTTTTTATTGAGGATATAAATTAAAGAACAAAACAAAATCGGAGTTGAAATGCAAAAGTGATTCAAACATTTTAGAAGTCACAAGGTTTTCATCTTCCAACCCCTTCCACTCGAAGTAAAAATCACAAATAACTATTCTTCAATCATATAATTAAAAAATTAACTAATTTCACAAGTGAGACTTTATAATTACAGCAAATGCTATTTTCATTTCCCAAATTCCTAGAAGGGAAACGCCCCTATATTGCATATTAATTTACAAAAGGTCTTCAATACGAATGTGGAATAATAGAAAATCAAAACATTTTATTCACGATTGATCTTTTAAAATTACAAATCAATTCAATTTATCCACAACCACCTCCGCAACCTCCACCACAACCGCCACCACCATCACCATCGCCGCCACCACAACAAATACCATTGTATGTAACAACATTTGTAGTAGTGCCGGTTCCAGTCGCTGCCACTGCACCACCAGCACCGGTCAAAGCAAGTATTTTCATTTCCTTGTCTCTTAATTCACGGGCTTTTAATTCACGAGCTTTTAATTCGCGGGCCCAATTATCTATTTCTACATCGACTCCTCCTTTATCCTTATCCTTATTGCGTATGCGACAATATATTTTGTACGAAATAACCGAAATAGGTATCATAAGAACGCCAAATATGATCCCTAAAATGAGTCCGTTCATCGTAAATATGCTTTAACAACTATTTTAATTAGAGGCTATTTATAAGAAGCCACCGACTGATTACGATATTATTTTTTTCCTCTTCATAGACCATATGATAAATTTTTTATATAAACTAAAGTTGTACATTTTTTGGCTCTTCATAGTTCTTAAAACAAATCACCAACGCTCCTCATTTCATATTTAGTTTCTTTGAATCAAGGGGTGTGATGAATTATTCTTTATAATTTAAGTAGCTTCCTTTTTAATTCGATTTGCGTGTCAGCCAAATAATTAATCTAGTTGGTGATGGAAACTTAAAAATAAAATATGTTATCTCTAATTAGGGTGTGTTTGGTATGAATAAAAATGTTTTGCATGGAAAATATTTTCTTGAAAAATAAGCGAATCTCTTATTTTCTAGTGTTTGGTAAGTAAGCAAGAAATTATATTATCCCAAGAGCATGTAGCAAAACGTTACAGAGGCGGATAGGAATGAGAAATGGGATTTTGGGGTGGCAGGTGATGAGATGGTCAAGGGATAAGAGTTAAGTGTGTGGCCCGTGGGGAGAAGACAATAATAAACTTGGAATTCACTTATGCAACTTGTTTTTCCTACTTCCACTAGGAAAGTCATTTTCCTCATTTTTGCTCTTAGAGAAATATTTTTCAAATTTTTTAATCTAACTAGAAAAGTTGAAAACATTTTTTGAATAATGTTTTCCTCAGTACCAAACACACCGTTAGTCGTACAATATCCAAGGAAAAAGGAAGACATAATCTTGATTTCGAGGTACTGTTTGAATTTTCTAAGTCAATGTTTATGGTTGACCTTATTCTTGAACAAAAAATGGGAGTAATTACATAATCAAAATGATTACGTGCATACAGAGTGAACGACTAAGTGAATATCACATGAATGACACGCATATGAATTAAAACCTTATCATAAATATTAAATATTAATAACAGCAAGTTAAATTTTATTTGAAAAGTTGTAAGAGTATTCTTTGATAATTGAATTATACTTTTTAACTTCTCGAAAATTTGACCAAACATATTATAGGATACATAAAATGAAAAGAAGACAACAGTGTATATACCTATGTGAACTCAATTATCACTAAATATTTTTATAATAATACTTAAAAAAATCATTATTACTAAATTTCTTTTTTTTTTGTTATAGTAACTCTTCACAAAGTTGTAAGCACGTCTTGATAGGGTCAAAGGCGGATATGGGGTTACCTAAATCTAAAACTTTTGGCGTGTAGTATAATATTATGTAGACAAATCACAAAAATTGAGATGATAAAAAATAGGAATATAAACTCATAACTTTTAAGAATATAAACCTATTGCATATAGTATGAGATCAGGGAAAAAAAAGATTACATATTTTATTTTAAGGCTATTTCATCACCAACTAGCTTAATTATTTCGCTGACATACATGAAATCTAATTGGAAAGAAAGGTACGTACGTAGTACTTAAATGTACTTTAATAAACTAAATTTTGATTAAGTACATTGATTGATAAATTAATCTCATGTCAAACATTAGCTATGTCAAATATGAATTCAGGAACTAAAAAAAAAAGTAAAGTAAAGTTCCGTCATAGCGCTGGAGATTTGGTTTTAGAATTATATATGAGAGCCAAAAAATATTACAACTTGAGTACATAGATAAGTATTCCTATATATGGGCTATTGAAGAGGAAAAAATAAGTGATGTCGTAATAATTGATCTGTTTGTCCAACTATTTTTTTTAGTTCGTTCAAAAAATAATATATTTTTTTAGTTTTGATAACTTTTTAATTTCAATTTTTCATTATGATATGTTTAATATCATAAGATTAAAAGGTATTTAGACATTTGACATATGTTTATTTCAAAATTGTAAGATCCAATTTTTTTTTTAGTTTCTTAAACTAACTTGTCATGTCAAAATAAAACAAATATATTGGAATGGAGAAAAAATTACTCTACAAATACCTACGGTTAGTCCATGTATATTAATCCTCCTTGAACAAGAAAATAAATCTCACAAGGCTAAAATATATTTCCAATAGAAGCAAAACTTAAAAGGAAATTTTTTTAGCCATCATGGACCAAGAATAGGTGTTTGTAAGTTTTTGATGATAATAACTGTTAAATTAGGTATTAGGTCTAACTCACACCTCAAAAGCTAGCTCAAAGGGAGGAGGATTGTCCAAACCTTATAAGGAGTCTACCTATCTCATTAACCACCAATGTGAGACTTTTGTTTTAACAATAACTCACTCAATATCAATCTTAAAATAAAAACAGTGATGTAGCACTCAAGCTGGATGAAATTTAATCCATGTGTCGCACAATAAATACATCCTAAAAAAAAAGATGTCCTAACACGGTAGGGAAAGAGACAATTAGTGATAATGATTTTTTTTATATTGTTGCAAAATTATTTAGCGATAACTGAATTAATGTTATTGCATTCAAAATTACAAAATCGTCTACCGACATTTATATAAACTACAAAACCATGGTTTCTAGTATGCGACACATGGAACAATCTTTACCGTGGATATCGAATATTAAGAATCAAAACAAAGAATCATAATTGTTCGATTCCCCCTTTTCTATTCCCCTGCCCCAATTTAAAAAAAATAAAAAAGAGTATAATTTAATTCAAATTAATTTCCACAACCGTTAAGTCACCATCACCATCACTACCACAATTACAAAACCACTATAGCTATGGTTGCACCACCTTCTAGAAAAGCTCGTCCGGCCTCGACCAAGCCAATCATATTCCTGTCTCTCAATCCGTGGGCCCCACTACCCGCGGCCATTTCCACATCAGCTCGTCTTCTATCCTCACCCTTCTGGCGTTTGTAGCGCCATATGACGCACAAAATGATCAAAATGGGCAACACAAAAATGCAGAATATGATCGCAAAAATAGCCAAGTCCATAGTAAATATGATAACTACTTTAATTTGAGACTATTTTTATAGCAAGTCATCAACCAATTACGATATTATTTTTTCCTTTCTATTCATAGGATTATTTATTAATCTACTCAAGTTGTATTATTTTTTGGCTCTTCATATGCAATCCTTAAATCAAATCACTAGCGCTTACTTTGGAATTTTTCATTTCATATATTTTTAGTTCCTTTCAACTATTGGACTTTCATGATTTGTTCTAGTGATATCTCTGAGCTCTTATTTGGCCCGGTGTGGAATATGCTTTTGACTTAACATCATCATCTAATTAATTAATCTATAAATTTTAGTACCTTTCTTTCCATTTCGATTTGTGTGTCACCCGAACAATGAAAAAAAAGTACAGTGTAATGAAAATAAAGTGTTTTAAAAATAAAGAAAATGACTTCCTGCAAATAAAAAAAAAAGCTTTACGAGTGACATTTCGTATTGATTATGTCCTTCACACCTTCCAACATACCTCATCTTCACCTTCACCCTCACTTCCCACGGTATGTGTTTAGATTATATACAAATGTTACATTTTTTGGATATTAGAGATGGAAGACGTATTCTTAGAGATGTGCAAATACTCTAGGACTTGAATTGTGAGATTTATTTTTTAATTCATGGAGTATAAACATACATGGACCAACCGTAGGTGTTTGTGTAACATATGTAATCGGCAACTCAATATACGCATAAAATTACAAGTGTTTATCCTTTAACCATCGAACTTATATCTAATTATGTATATTTATAAGTTATTTAGAAACTTAAGTCAACCACCTCCGCATCCACCACAACCACCTCCGCCATCAGCACCACCACCGAAACAACAACCCTCCTTAACCGTATCACCGCTACCAACCACTGTCTCTGCCACTGCACCGCCTGCGACAGCAGCTCCTCCGGCACCGGACAAACAAATCACTAACGCAGTTCTAAATCCATCGGTTCCACAACCTATTTCCACATCGCCTACTCATTTTTCCTTGATCTGCTTGCGTGCGTAGAGGCATATGACGCACAAAATCGTCAAAATTATTATCAGAAAAACGGAGAGTATGCCCACAATCATCGGCATATAATCCATTGTACATATGCTTGCTTGTCCTTCGACCTTCGGGATGGCTCAATTGGTTTGGAGGGGTGACGTCTGAGTCGAGCCTATCGTACTACAGGCTATTACACAGTAGGGATTTATCCACAGAAAATGCCCAGCACAGAGTCAAAGGACAGATGTTATGGCAGAGTTTATAGCAACGGCAGGTTATCAGGAGTTCCAATGAAGAATATGTTTGCTTGACAATGTAACGATCTTAGAGGCTATTTATAGGATGTCATCGACCAAATACGTACGATATTATTTTTTCCTCTTCATAGACCATAGGATAACTTGGGAATTTTTCATCCAGGGGTATCAATGAATTGTTCTACTGAATCTGAGCTCATGTTTGGCCTGGTATAGATAATATACTTGACATAAGATCATCTAATTAAATCTATAATTTAAGTACCTTTCTTTCAAATCCTAAAGAGAGTAACCTTGAATTTTTTGGACAAAAATTATTCTATCCAAATTGGATTGATTAGTTTATTCCCCGCTTCCATAACTCAATTTCTAACAACTTTATTGTACTACAATAACAACAAATGCATTGTAATTTCAAAAGTAGGATGTTTGAATATTATATTAAAAAAATTTACATATTTGAAAATTATGTAAAAAGTACTGTAAGTTACAATAGATAATTCAAGATATTTAAATATTATATTAAGAAAATTACAGTTGAAAAAATGATTTATTTAACTTTCAAAATCTGAAATTAGGTGTCACATAAGTATGTTGTAAAAGGCTATGCCTTGAACACGGAAATATCAAACAACTTTTTTGCGACATATTTATATGTTCGTATCACATGAGGTATGTTGAGTGGTAATATATCCCATTAGTTATATAGTAAAAAGCATAATAATTTATAATCGTACGGTGAAATTGACATAATGTATTTCCCAAAAAACAGAACACAACATACATATCCATGCCTATACTCAATCATCTCACATTAATAATCATGTTGTACAATGTCAACGTTAATATATCTTGTAACATATTGCATGAAGATCAATCTTACTTCCCCAAAGAAAAAAAAAATTCACCAATAAACTCTTTTTTACTCCATCTCCTAAAAGAGTAAAAGAGAAAAACAAATCAAAAAAAGAGGTAAAGGCCAATAATATGTACTTAGGCCCATTAAGATTAAGACGTCTTAATCATTTTTTAAAACTATAAATCAATTCAAAGTTATCTCCACATCCGCTACAACCGCAACAACCGTCACAATCGCCTCCGCCATCAGGCGTTTCCGGCATAGGACGAACAAAATGACCAAAATTGGGAACAGAAAAATACTGAGTATGGGCAAAATAATTATTAAGTCCATAGTAAATATGGTTGACAACTATTTTATAAGCTATTTATAGGAAGCCACCGACCAATTACGATATTATTTTTTTCTCTTCATAGCTCATAGGATTAATTTTTTTTTTATGTATTCAAGTTGTAATATTTTTTGAATCTTCATATATAATCCTTAAATCATATCACTAGCGCTTACATTGGAACTTTTCAATTTATATATATCTCTGAGCTCATATTTTGGCCTGATAGATACTTGACATAAGATCATCTAATTAATCTATAATTTAAGTACCTTTCTTTCCAATTCTATTTGCGTGTCAGCCAAAAATAATAATTTAGTTGGTGATGGAAGCTTAAAAGTAGAAAATGTAGGGTGTAATCCGTGCGGATCACTACAACAAATAAAAGATTTTGCGGCAATTGTTTAGTGGCAATGATATAACTGACGTGCTATATTATATTTAATATCAATAATATAATATACTTTCTCCGTTTCACAAAGAATGACCTGGTTTGACTTGGCACAAAATTTAAGAAAATAAAGAAGACTTTTGAATCTTGTGGTCCTAAATTAAAATTATTTCAAATGTACAAAATTGCCTTAATCTGTGGCCTTAAACATACCACGTGAAAAGCTGAAAGTAAAATGTTACCAAAAACAAAAAGAGGTCATTCTTTTTGTAACAGACTAAAAAGGAAAGAAGATCATTCTTTTTGAAACGAATGGAGTAAGTTTTTATAATCAACACTCTCTATTTATAAATGTTGTTAAAGATTTTAATGACTCTGAATATAATGATATTAATTCAATTATCACTAAATATTTACGACATTAAATATTGCTACTAAAAAGAAAATGTATTCCCCCTAATTATCTCTTTTGATTTAATGCATTCACCACAACGATGTTGAATACGCAAGACACGACAAATCTGTAAAGCTTTTCCTAATTTGCAATATACATCCAAATGCACGATATATATATATATATATATATATATATATATATATATATATATATA
>JAJOOR010031721.1:0-16075 GCA_036250505.1 Solanum acaule | reverse complement strand
TATGTTTTTTTTTTTAAAAATAAGCCAACCTACCCCTATTTTTTTTTTTGTTTTTTTCAAAAATAAAATAAAATTTCCCCCTCTCCCCCAAAATTTGTATTTTTTTAAAAAAAGAAAAACCATGTAGATTTTTTTTAAAAAAAAAATCCTGCCACCACCCTCTCATCCCCACCCACCCTCCAATTTTTTTGAAAAATAAATTAATATTTTTGAAAATTAAAAATTAATATTAGTTTTATTATTATTATTTTAGCACAATTAAGAATTTTGAATAGAAGTGAGAAGTGAGAAGTGAGTGATCTATTATGGGTCTATATGCATAGCCATATTTTACCCATTTTGACTATATTTGTAGGGGCTCTTAAAATAGCGTGAAATCCATATTTACCCAATTAAAATATGAGTGATCCAAGTCATTAAATATGAGTTAAATTGACTCATTTCATTAATATGGGCTGAAATTGCTACCCCTAACCCCGACATCTTCTACATCTCTTCTCTTATGATGGGAGTTGTGTTTTGCTATTTTCGAATCTTGTATTTTCTTAGAAGCTCTCATACCTATTTATACTAGTTCATTGGGAGGGTTCTGTGTATTTCACAAAAGTACCTTATTTTTAGTCGAGTTTGAGAGTATTTCTATATTTAAAATAGGGGTGATTGATTTATAATTGTTCACTTCCACATTACTTATTTCAAATTGGGTGTTACAGTTCTCATATCTAGGTGTTAGAGTAGGTGTCCATACCGCCCGATGGATTGGATCGTAACATAAAAAGATGATAATGATAAAGAATATCTAAAGATCTGTAGATCAACAAAACTACTACCACACAATCTCGAAGAAATGGCTGATCCACTATAATAACCAATTGCTCAATCTTATCTTGACTCAAAACCTGCACAATAAAAGTGCAAAAAAAAATAATGAGTACTGTTGCTCCCTAATAGACACGCAAGTGTACGTGGTCGCTCAAGTAATATAGATTCTTAAAGAAACGAGTTATCGTTCCCAAGGGATTTATGATCAATTTATATTTAACACTCAATTCTACAAATAAAATAAAAGTAACCGTTCAAAGATATGCTGATGATTGTTTAACTACTATTCCTAATTATGCAGTCAATTAAAGGTAACTAATTGCGAACGACTTTAAGATGATGTTTCAAGCAAGTAAAACACAATTCCAGGGCTGCATCATGCAATGAATCTTATGTATCATATTCTTGGCTTAAAACTAATTTTAGTTGTCAAGCTACTAGTTTACAGGGTTAATTGTATAAGTCGGGTCTCTCGACCTCTATTCGCCTACTCCAGCTAGCTGTCTAACTACATCGTTGAGTGCGGATAAACAGGCCTAACTAGCGAGCATTTATATTTCATCATGTTTCGTAACCAAGCAAGTTGTTCTTCTGGGCGTCACTCCTAAATACAAATCACCTCAACTTAATGAATGATCGAGCTCTCTATACTCTCTGGTCTATCTAACCCCTCAACTCTCGATTTTAAGATTAGACAACAGATTTATCTTATGGTGATCAAACACAAAATACTAAAACAAGAATATAGAAGTAACTTATAATGACAACCAAGAATTAATTCAAGAACCTTAAATAATCAACAATCGATTCGTAGCTACAGCCTCAGAGCTAGGGCGTTTAGCCACTCATACTATTAGAAAACTACAAAAAATAATTGTTCATGCGATTTCCAGAAAATAGAAGAGTTAGAAGATCGAAATCTATTACAAATGATGAAACTTGCTCTTGCACACCAAAATAATGTCGAACTCCCTACAAATTAGCCTTAGGGGTTTATTTATAAGAGTAGGGAAAATTAGAACCAAATTCTACTTCAACTAGGAGTCCTATTTACTCATGTTTTTGCTGGAAAAGTCGGACCAGGGGTGGGGCTTCGCGCCTGTCAGTGCGCCAAGCACTAGCTTCTGAAATTTGACTTGTGGCGCGTCGGGCCTGGCAGTGCGCCATGCGAGCTCTTCTGAAATTTGGTTTGTGGCGTGTCGCCTCTCTCAGAGTGCCAGGCCAAGGCCTCTGAAGTTTTGTCCATGGCGTGCCGCGCCTCTCAGATCCCCATGCCTTGATGCTTCCATACTTAGTTTATTCTTCGCACGTCCTTGCATCTCTTTTCTTCAATTCGACTCCAATCTCCTTAAGTGTTCCTGAAACAACTAATCACATGTGTTAGTGCACAATCATTGCAAGTTTAACAAAATCAAGCTAAAAAGACACAAGATCATTCTTTAATTCAATCAATTCATGGGCAAATATTGACAACTTAGGCATATAAATACGCCTAAGATCACCACCCACACTTAGACCTTTGTTTGTCCTCAAATAATCTTTAGACTATCAACTTTTTTCATATCCCTTGGACTTATCAACCCACCTTAAAATCAACCAAACATTTTTAATCATGATCTTGTAGTTCACAATGGATGCAATATTTTAAAATTTTTACACCAAGTTACAATACATATGCTCAAAGAATGACTCTTTTACTATTTTTTCGGGCTAACGCAAACTCATATGAACACACCAATTAGACAATCCAAACATATGCCATGAATGTCCTCACTCATTTGTGTTTAATGTGGCCTTTCACTTAAGTAATCATATTATGAATAAGGCCTACTTTTCAAACAATGCACTCACCCTCACAAATGAAGTTCTTACTTCTCTCAACATGCCATAAGTTTGCCCATAGTATATTTTCACTTTCATATTATATTTCTCAAGGAATCAAGAGGACTTCTATTTGGTTGATATGTCGGCTTAGGGTAAGGGATGGAATATTTAGGACTCCTTTTAGTGACTACACCTCCCTAATGCACATGTCATTTGTTTGCCAACAAACATCCTACTTAGCTTCTTTTTTTCTTTCTCCTTAGCACACACTTCATGAATATTTTTCCTTTTCTGTTGCTCCATCTTTGCCCTTTTATTCTCTCTTTTATATATTTTTTTGTATATCCCTTTCCACTAGCCCCCCTCAACTCAATACTTTAAGGTTCGAGTGAGGTACACAATATCCTAGGTAGGACCAGGGCCAATGTTTAGAGCATATTTCTGAAATAGCCACCTTCAATTGAGTTGAGGTGCACATTGTCACTAAGGACCAGGGCAAAAACAAAGTTTTACTTGTTCTTTTATTTTCCACCCAATTTAGCATTTCCACCCTTTCTCATATCAACTAACATTAGCCCTTTTTCTTAACATAGTGCATTGCGATCAAAAGACTTTGGTATCAAACAAACGGGTTTCGGCTTATTCATGTGGCTCAATAATCAAATAAGGCTAAAGGCTCAATGGGCTTCACTAGGGGTAATTTCAATGGTAAGCATACAATTAGAGTCAAAAATTGATTTTTTCAAAGAAACGCCTCAATCACATTCCCTAAGTCATACAAGCTACTCATTCACACACCGGACAAGTTCTAGATATCAATTGAAGCAAGAACTAATAATAACTCACTACACATGGCATCACAACACACATAAGGATTTATCAAATAGCATGCTCATACAACTTGCATTACGGTACTACTACACAATTAAGCCAATTTATTTTTATTTAGAGTCAAAACAGAGAACATATGCTTGTTTCAAGGTTATCATTCTTTTATATCTTTCTCATTATGACTACCCATGACGTCTGGCTAACTTTTTTGGACATAGTTTCAAAATACCAAGGTTGGTTTTTCAATTCTACTCCTCTATATGACTAATTTTCCCTTAAGACGATCACCATCCATCCATCCATCATCGAGAACCGTCACTCCTGCGATGACTTTATGACTCAATAAAGCAATAAACTAAACCTATTCGATTCAAATGGACTATCCTCAATAAAAGTATCGAAAACAAACGCTGAGGAACCCAAAATAAAAAAATTTGACATAAAACTAAACTAAACTAAAACTAGACTCGATAAAGCATTTAAAAACCTATGTACATAAGAGATATATTTCCCACCCCACACTTAAAAATCAACATTGTCCTCAGTGCACAAAATAAAATAAAGTATAGAGATATGAATACTCCCTCAGGCCTCTAGGCCTTGTCGTAATCATGACCACCATAAAAAACCATTAAGGCATTCGTCTCCTCATCTACAACAACATCATCATCCTCCTCATCTATCGTGGCCTCATCATCATCTAGAGGCTCCAGAAAAGCGGGACCATTCCTACATAGAAAAGCTACACTGTCCATCAATGGGTAATGATCCACCAGGGTCTTCATCTCCTCATTCGTGACCGGGCAGCCCCCAATCCTAATCTGCAATTCTTCCATACCAAACATCCTAGGCATCACATTGTCATCTCAAGCCTGCCGCTCCTAGGCCGACAAGACAGGTCCATGGGACGTGTCTAATGCCTTGGTCTGAGTCACATCTACTATTTTACCAGTCAAGTCGGGGTGGAAAGTAACATTCAGGCGACCGCTTCTTCCTCAATTCCCTCAACCCTCAGAAAATGGGTTATTTGCCCCCTGTAGCAAAATCTCCACCTCAGATTGTTTCTAAACTTCATCATATTCTGTCTAAAAATTTCCCCAACATTAATGGGCATACCCTTCATCAACATATACACCAGCACTACCCTATCCCGCGTCACATCTGAAAGATGTTTGGCCGGCAACAACACACTACATACGATTTTCAACCACACGCGCACAACTTGATTAAAATTAGCAAAAAAGAGGGTAGAATGCCTCCCAGTATCCTTGCTCCTATCCCACCTAGCAGTCGATTCCACCCTACACAACGTATGCCGTATTTCTCTATAAGGGGGTTTTTCTTTCAGCGTATTAAAATCCTCAACATCACAGTTCGAGGTTCTTAAAAGCGCATTCAGTATGTTCGCAGTAAACTTCACATCCCTACCCCGAACTGGCATAAAGTTATTAAACTTAGTTTCAGTGAGCCAGTTGACATAGAACTCCTGAACCAACGACATGTTACAATTTCCCGAATTTTCAAATATAAACCGCAGCTCTAGAGTATTCACAGTATTGTAAATTACGGGAAATTGGGATTGCAATCGTACCTCATTTACATATTCACCCCCATGTATTTAGCTTATTTTGGCATGCAATAACACTCCTGCCTATATCTTTCCACAGCCTTCTTCCCGAGTTTCCGAACTGGTTCCCGGCCACTAGAAGACCCGGAAGCTTCGCCTTTCCAATTTCTCTTAGAACCTGCTCCGCTTGCAACATTCTTGCTTTTGGGTGCCATTGGTACCTACTTAGAAAAGAAAAATTTAGAAAAAAGAGAAGGGGGGGGGGGGGTTGGTTGGCAGTGTGTGTGGAGATGAGAAGAAAAATTATAGAGAGAGAGTTGGAGGAGCGTGAAGTGAATGGTGGAGCTTTGTTGGTTTTTTATAGGGGAGTAAGGGAAGAAAAAATGTTGGTTTGTGGGAAGGGAAAGTTATGTGGTCAGTTAATGGGTGATGAATATACGGTGGAGGATTTAATGGAGGAATTTGGGGTTTTATGGAAGAGTTATGGAAGAAGAATAAGTGAGGAAGAAGAATAATGGAGAGAATTTGAGAGGGTTTGGTTGTTTGGGTGGACAAAGAATAAGGGGAATAATAGAATTTTAGGGATTTAAGGGGTTAGGTCGGGTGTGGGTCGATTTCGACCCATTTAGCAAGAAACTAGGTTGGGGCGCATTAGGGGCACGAAGCCACACTAAAGCGCCATGAGAAACGCTCTGATGTTCAAGCCCTGGCGCGGTGCGCCACTCAGTGTGCCAGGGACCATGCTTTGAAGTTTCCCACCTAGCGCGACGCGCCACTCAGAGCGCCATGAGTTGTGGTCTGAAGTTTCAGGCTAGGCGTGACGCTCCAGCCAGTGCGCCTGGCTTCAATTATTTTTCTTTTCAGTTTTCACTATTACAAACTAAGTTACAAATAATGAAAAATCCTATCTAGCTAAAACTAATAAATAAAAATACTTCTGAGATTCTAAGAATTGAAACTACGCTAAACAAAAAATGCAATATTTAAAACAAACTACCTATCTATTACATTTTATTCACGGGTTGCCTCCCGTGTAGCACTTGATTTAAAGTCGCGGCACGACTCAACTTGGATCATTCAACATTTAGCTCAAGAGCCTCCCGATCAGATCCTAATCTTCTCCGAAGTAGTGTTTCACTCTTTGCCTATTTACCAAGAACGTAGGGCCAGTTTCACCTTTAGGTTCAACAGCCCCGTGTTGTGTTGTTCTCACTACTTCGAAAGGATCACTCCATTTAGACCTTAGTTTTTTGGGGAATAACCTTAATCTAGAGTTAAAAAGTAGTATCTTTTCTCCTGGAGTGAAAGTACGAGGAACTATGTGTTTGTTATGCCACACTTTGGTCTTTTCTTTATAGAACTTGGCATTCTCATACGGATGGAGCCTGAACTCCTCAAGTTCATGTAGTTGATTCACTCTCTTCCTACCAGCTAGCTCGGGGTACAAATTCAACCTCTTAATCGCCCAATAAGCTTGGTATTCTAATTCCGCCGAAAGATAACATGTTTTACCAAACACTATGTGATAGGGAGAAGTCCCTATGTGTGTCTTATAAGCAGTCCTATACGCTCACAACACATCATCTAACTTCTCAGACCAATCCTTCCTCTGCGCTTTTTTTGTTTTCTGCAAAATTTGCTTTACCTCTCTATTCGAAACTTCCACTTGGCCACTCGTTTGAGGATGGTAAGTTGTAGCAACCTTATGACGAATACCATACTTAGCAAGAAGATTTTTCACTAGATGGTTAATGAAATGCTTACCTCTATCACTTATGATTGCCCTTGGAGTGCCAAAGCGAGTGAAAATATGCTTCTTGTGAACTTGATCACAACCCTTGAATCATTCGAAGGAAGAGGCACCGCCTCAACCCATTTACTCACATAATCAACAGCCACAAGGATGTATTGGTTTCCACTAGATGGTGGGAAGGGACCCATAAAGTCAATACCCCACACATAAAAAATTTCCACCTCCAGAATGTTACTTAGCGACATCTCATGTCTTCTTGAAATAGTACCCAACCTTTGACATTTATCACAACCCTTCACAAAAGCAATAGAATCTTTAAATAACGAGGGCCAAAAGAAACCAAATTGTAGTACCGTATACGTCGTGCGCTCTCCTTCATGGTGTCCTCCATATGGGCTAGCATGACAACTTTCAAGCACTTTTTGAACCTCATACTCCGAAATGCATCTTCTCACCACCTGATCCACACCTTGCATGAATAAGAACGGTTTACCCAGATATAAAACTTAGCATCATGATTGAGCCTTTTCTTTTGTTGGGTGGTTGCACCCGGAGAGTAGTCTCCACTTACTATCAGATTCACAATGTCCGCATATCAAGACACTTGAGAGATATCTAGTTCCATCAATTGTTCATCTGGAAACTCTTCTCGGATTTTTTCACCTTCATGCACATGGGAAAATCCTCCTACCTAGACAAATGATCAGCTATTTGATTTTCAGTACCTTTTTTATCCTTAATCTCAAGGTCAAATTCTTGGAGAAACAATATACACCAAATCAGCCTTGGTTTAGCATCCTTCTTGTTGAATATGTACCTAATATATGCATGGTTAGTAAAAACAATCACCTTAGTACCTACCAAATACGATATGAACTTGTCGAAGGCGAACTCTAGAGCTAGCATCTCCTTCTCAGTCACTGTGTAATTAGCTTGTGCAGAATCAATGGTCTTGCTTACATAATAGATCGAGTGGAACACCTTATCTTTTCTTTGTCCCAACACTGCACCGACTGCCACGTCGCTTGCAGCACACATGAGAGTTCAAATGGTAATTCCCAATTATGAGCAATTAAGATGGGAGCTTCAATTAAGTTCCTCTTCAACATCTCAAAAGCTTTCAAGCACATTTCATCAAAATCAAATTTCACCTCCTTCTCCAAAAGACTGCACATAGGTCTTGCAATCTTGGAGAAATCCTTGATGAATCTTCGGTAAAAACTTGTATGACCAAGGAAACTTCGCACCCCTTTTACAGAAATGAGAGGGGGAAATTTCTCAATAATTTCTACCTTGGCTATATCAACCTCTAATTCCGACTTAGACATCTTATATCCCAATACTATCCCCTCTCTAACCAAAAAATGACACTTTTCCTAGCAAGTACTTTATCAAGATTCCGGAGACATACCTCAAAGGACTTCCCGAAGACAAAGAAATCATCCATGAACACCTCTACAAATTCTTCCACCATATCATGAAATATGGCCATCATACACCTTTGAAAAGTCACCGGTGCATTGCAAAGTCTGAAGGGCATGCATTTGAAAGCATATGTACCACAAGGACAAGTGAACATGGTTTTTTTCCTGATCTTCGGGTGCAATTAAAATCTGGTTGTATCCGGAATACCCATCTAAGAAACAATAGTTCTAATGCCCTGCTAGTCGGTCAAGCATCTGATCAATAAAGGGAACCGGGTAGTGGTCTTTCTGGGTGACATCATTTAGTTTTCGGTAATCCATACAAATTCTCCATCCGGTCACTGTTCTAGTAGGAATCAAATCATTTTTCTCGTTTCTTACCACTGTCATACCTCTCTTCTTAGGAACACACTGCATAAGACTTACCCAATTACTATCAGAAATCGAGTATACAATTCCAACATCTAGCTACTTTATCACTTCCTTTCTCATCACTTCTTTCATCAAATGATTTAGCCTACGTTGATGTTGTGCACTTAGTTTGTGATCCTCTTCCATGTAGATTTTGTGCATACATAACGCCAGACTAATCCCATGAATATCAGCCACCTGCCATCCAATAACTTTCTTTCTCTGCTTGAGGACCCTCAATGCCGCATCAACCTGTATTTCAGACAACTCTGCAGAAAGTATAACACGAAAAGTTTCGTTAGTACCCAAATACGCATACCTTAGGTGAGCAGGTAGAGTTTACAGTTCCAACTTAGGAGCTTCTTCAATTGAGGGTTTGGGTGGAGGCCCTAACTCACGATCTAATGGATCCACTTTATGCTTGTGACTATCCACGAATGCCAGATTCAAATATGTCTCTATCTCTTGAGCCTCAGTATCTCCATTTAACTCATGGCCCACTAACACTCTTTCTAAGGGATATTCGGGCACAACTAACTGCGATTCTACTATATGATCTACAACCGTAATAACAGACAACTCTTCATAGATAAAAGGTAATTTTAAAGTGCGGTAGACATCAAATACTTCAACCTTATCATGTGCCCTCATAGTTAATTGCCCAACTGCTACATCAATCAATGCCCTCCCCGTAGCCAAGAATGGACGTCCCAAAATGAATGAAACTTCAGAATCGGGTTCAAAGTCTAAGACCACAAAATCCATCGGAAAAATCAAGGAACCTAGTTGTACTAACACATCTTTTACTACCCTCTCTGGCCTAGAAATGGACCTATCAACGAGTTGGAGAATGACAGTATTTCGTTATGGACTACCCAACCCAAGCTTTCTATACAATGATAAGGACATAAGATTAATACTAGCACCCAAATCATACAACCCCTGGGCATGAACACTTTACCCAATTGTAATCTCCATAGTAAAACTACCCATATCTTTTAACTTCTTGGGTAATCTATTTTGAATTCTAGAGCTGCACTCCTCAGTAAGTGCTACAGTTTCATACTCCGTGAGCCTCCTCTTGTTAGCCACTATCTCCTTCACATATTTAGCATACTTCGGGATACCCTACAAAATGTCAACCAAATGCAGGTTAATATGAACCTATTTAAGGAGACAGAGAAACTTACCGAAGTATTCATCTTCATTCTGCTTTCTGAGCCTTTGTGGAAACAGAGGGGGTAGTTTCTTTTGAAGAACGGGTGTGTCAACATTATAGTTCTTTACTACCTCTTCCACTTTCTTTTCTTTATTACCTGCCTCAACATCTCTATTCTTTGGAGCTATTTCCTCTAATTGTAACCCACTTTTAGTACTTACCGCATTCAGTTGCTTGGGGTTAGGTTCAGTATCACCGGGCATCTCACCTTGGGGACTCAAGTTCAGAGAATTGGTTACTTGCACAACTTGTTTCTCAAAACTCATTTGTGACATTTGGATGTTTCTGATGTTCTCATCCTGCTTATTTATCCTAGCATTTATCTTTGTCCCTAGTTCAACCATGAGCTTTTGGAGTAACTCCTCATTAGTCATACCCCCTCCCCCCCTTTGGTGCACTAGGATTTGCGTCTTGGTTAGGATTTTGGTATTGCTGCCCAGCCCCTTGGGAACGGTATTGGTTAGCCCCTTGCGCTTGGTTTTGGTTCCCACTCCATGAGAAGTTAGGATGGTTCCTCCAACTAGAGTTATATGTATTACCATAGTTTTGCTTACCTCCACCTCTTTACGTATTACCCACTTAGTTTACAAAATCCGGGTTTGCCTCACATTTTTCGGTTTCATGAGCTCCACTACCACATACCCCATACCCCATACCCATTCGTTGCCTGTTGTACCATGTTAATCGGTGCTTGGTTTAGGGACATTTTTTTGAAATGCATGGTTATATTATGTTGCATCACATCTAGTTTGGCATTTATGGCGGTGGCTTGATCTACATCTAAGATTCTCGCGGCCCTTTGGGTTGTGGTTCTAGGCATTTCCCCCTTATACCTTGAGTTTCCTTCTGTGAGTCTATCGAGTAACTCGAATAACTCTTCATAGGTTTTTGCTAGGGCTTGTCCATCTGCTGCACTATTAAGAAATACATGTGCATTATAATCTAAACCCTCAAAGAACGCGTGAAAACACATACCTTATTAGTTTGCATGTGGTGCGGACAAGCATTCAACATTTGTTTAAACCGAGCCTATGCTTGGTACATATTCTCCCTATGGTTTTTCTTGAAGCTTAATATCTCACTCCTCAACCATGCGGTTTTCTTGGATGGAAAGAATCGACTCAAGAACTTCATTGCTAAATAATCCCATGTAGTGATGGAGTTTGGTGGCTCTTGGTCTAACCACTGCCTGGCGGCTCCTAACAATGAATATGGGAACAACGTTAGCCTCACATAGTCCGATGAGACTCCATTTGGGATGTATGTATCACTAATCTCTATAAAGTTCCTAAGGTGGATTTGGGGATCCTCGTGGGGGAGACTGGTAAATTGCCCATTAGAATGGAGGAGTTGTACCATGCCCTGTTCTAGTTCAAATCTACCCCGGTGGTGGTTTCCTTATACTAGATGCCACACTGGCTGTGAGTGGGACTGCCACATCACAGACTAGTCTTGCAGGTATGATAGAGGGTACCTCTTGGTTATTCAAGTTCTCTTGGTTGTTCACGTTGTCTTGGTTATTATCCTTATTGTTTTCCGAAAGACCTAACCCCAATTCTCCATGACGTCCTTGATTATCCATTTTTCTGCGTCGGCGTAAAGCTCTTTCGATTTCGTTATCTGGTTCGACAAGTTCTCCTTTCCGAGCTAGACTTGAGAGTCAAATTCCTGCAATAAACAAGCTAAGATCAAGTTATTAGCACTTGAATATTCTACCTGTAGACTTAAGAAAATCAAATATAAATCAATTTCTAAGTCTCCGACAGTGGCGCTAGAAACTTATTGCTCCCCAATATACACGCAAGTGTACGTGGTCGATCAAATAATATGGATTCTTAAAGAAACGAGTTATCGTTCCCAAGGGACTTATGATCAATTTATATTTAACACTCAATTCTACAAATAAAATAAAAGAAAATGTTCAAAGAGATGTTGATGATTGTTTAACTACTGTTCCTAATTATGCAGTAAATTAAAAGTAACTAATTGCGAACGACTTTAAGATGATGTTTCAAGCATGTAAAAGACAATTCCAGGCTTGCAGCATGCAATGAATCTTATGTATCATATTCTTGGCTTAGAACTAATTTTAGTTGTCAAGCTACTGGTTTACAGGGTTAATTGTATAAGCGGGTCTCTCGACCTCTATTTGCCTACTCCAGCTAGCTATCTAACTACATCGTTGAACGGGGATAAAAATGCCTAACTGACGAGTATTTATATTTCATCCTATTTCATAACCAAGCAAGTTGTTCGTCCGACGTCACTCCTAAACACAAATCACCTCAACTTAATGGATGATCGAGCTCTCTATATTCTCTGGTCTACATTTTAACTGAAAAGTTATCATCAAAGTCAAAGCAAAGAATGGTTTTTCTTTCCTTTGAGGCTCCGGGATAAAGATACAATTTTTACGAAAAATTGTACAAAAAAATTCAATTCATGTTTGCAAAAACAACGTTCCCTTCTTTTTTTGATATTTTTCTATTTTTATAACGGATTAATTCAATGAATTAGAACGAATCAACTGATTGATGGTCTATATCTTTTAGACTATAGTTAATGGATACTCTTAAGTTACCCGGAGAATGAACTCCGGGAAGGTAGAGTAGAAATTAGTATGAGAAAATATACTAAAGTAGTCAAAATGAATGAACACGTTCAATTCAATCTAACCCCTCCTCTCTCTCTTTTAAGATTAGACAATAGATTTATCTTATAGTGATCAAGCACAAAATACTAAAACAAGAATATAGAAGTAACTTATAATGACAACCAAGAATTAATTCAAGAACCTTAAATAGTCAACAATCGATTCGTAGCTACAGCCCCAGAACTAAGGCGTTTAGCCACTCGTACTATTAGAAAACCACAATATACAATTGTTCATGCGATTTTCGAAAAATAGAAGAGTTAGAAGATCGAAACCTATTACAAACGATGAAACTTGCTCTTGCACACCAAAATAATGTCGAACTCCCTACAAATTAGCCCTAGGGGTCTATTTATAAGAGTAGGGAAAATTAGAACCAAATTCTACTTCAACTAGGAGTCCTATTTACTCATGTTTTTGCTGAAAAAGTCAGAGCAGGGGTGGGGCTTCGCGCCTGCCAGTGCGCCAGGCACTGGCTTCTGAAATTTGAATTGTTGCGCGCCGCGCTTGGCAATGCGCTAGGCGAGCTCTTCTGAAATTTGGTTTGTGGCGCGTCGCCTCTCTCAGAGCGCCAGGCCAAGGCCTCTGAAGTTTTGGCCTTGGCGCGCCGCACCTCTCAGATTCCCTTGCCTTGGTGCTTCCATACTTAGTTTATTCTTCGCACGTCCTTGCATCTCTTTTCTTCAATTCGACTCCAATCTCCTTGAGAGTTCCTGAAACAACTAATCACATGTGTTAGTGCACAATCATTGCAAGTTTAACAAAATCAAGCTAAATAGACACACAATCATTCTTTAATTCAATCAATTTATGGGCAAATATTGACAACTTAGGTATATAAATACGCCTAAGATCGAGTACGAAACATATACACAACGCCATTGTCGTTTGATCCAAATTCAAAACGATGACAAGGGTCTTCTTAAAGTGCTCTGATTCGATAATTATCACATGCACTACTCATTTTTACTTTCTCAATTTTCAATGTCCTTATGCATGAGTTGCAATGTCAAAACACATAAATTTTCTATCGGATCAAATCTCATCACAAACAATAATAAACATTTCAAAATCTTAAATATCTTTCAATGTTTTATTTAACGTGAGTTATAAGGATTAATGATAGATAATTAACTATTAAAAAATATATCCTTATATAAGCTACATGGTCATCCTTATATAAACTACATCGGTTTTATCCTCTAGTTATAAGTTAATTATTTATTAGCATCGAGACTTTATTTATTATCCTTTAAAACTCGGTATAAATTCAACTGTACCTTTATAGGGTAAACAGTTTGACGTCACAATGAGGCTTAGGATAGTTAAAATATTGTTTCAACCTTGCTGCTGATATTTCTAACACATTTTATTTTTGGGAAGGGACATAGCTAACCAACTCATTGACTGATTTTTATGGAGTACTAAAATAAAAATAACAATCAGATTAACGATAATAACGATGCCAATGACATGACATCATTAGTTTTGATTTAATATTATTTATGCTTTGATTTAATTTTGAAGATTGTGTTAGTTATAGCAATTTAAGAGAATGATTCACCCAATTATTTATCAATAATATTGAGGTAAAATATTTAAAGCGACAAACACCGTTTTAATTAAGTTATTAATTTCTATGATAATTTTATCCATTATGATTCACAGTATAATAAACATTTCAAAAGTATTATTTACTGCATAAATTATCTCTATATTATAATTTTAGCGTAAATTGAACGTGAACCCAACGAACGGAGTCAAAAATCAGTTGAGAAATATATCTATTCAAAAGTATTATTTACTTCATTTTTTTTAGAATTCTTCGTTATTGATAACTTTCCTCATTTTTTCTTGTTTTCAATCTCCTTTCTTTTTCTTGTTTAGAGTTACATACATATTAGCATTTTTATTTTAATTTATGTGAAATAATTGGATTCAATGCAGAGTTTAATAAGAAAACAAGAATTTGAATTATGATATTAAACATGTCATACTATTGTGTATAATTTTTTTGAATTTGTGATCTTGATCATGCTATACAATTTATACGAATCTTGTGATCTTGGACACACTTTTAACTTTTCTAAGCTATAAAAGTTTTTCATTAAAATAAAATTATAATTAAATATTTTTAAATACCACGCGTTATTTTTCATGGATTAATAAAAATAGTGTCATATAAATTAAAACTATAAAAATATTAGACTAATTCGAATGAAAATTTTCAACTTTAGCAACCACAAAATGGTTATTGGACATAGGTGGAAACCAATAGAAAGTATTATAATTAGACAGTCTTGCAATATCTAAATAATCAGTCAATAATGGATCCTGCCGTGAAAAATGGATAAAGTTATTTTCCAACATTACCTTAATTAATAATCATTTTTATTTCACTTTATTTTTTATTAAAAAAAAGAAAAAGAAAAAGGGAATAATAAGTTACCGACACTCTTTTACACCTAAAAAAAAGAATAAATAATTTAATTAAAAAGAATAGTCTCATGATTCATGAATCTTGACTTCTTCTAAAAAATTCCAAAATTATATGGCTTTATGAAGACTAATTAAAGGAGGCTTACCAAACATTTGTTTTTTACCTTATTATATATAAATGACGACATTTACTAATATTAAACAAGACAGAGAAAAATTCCATTTACTAGAAGTTTTAGATATTAAAGGTATTTTGTAATTCATAAAAAAATAAAATCTTTATATAGTTTTTTATACGTAAATTTGTTCAATTTTTTATTTATAAATATGTTTCTTATAAATATGATAGTTCACAAAATTGTCCTATCATTATTTATTTATTCACTTATTGTAATAGTTATTACAAATTATACAAATATATAAGTTAAGACAACAATTAGTTAAATGAAATAATAATAAAAATGGTATAAATAATGTAAATATTTGTCTATTAACTAAAGATAGCAGTGTGTCCTAATTAATAAGTCGTATAATATTCATTAGGGTTAAGGGTGCTCACGATTTTGGATAAAAATCGATCCAAACTGAAAAATCAAATCAAATCGATAAAATAAAACCGATTTTATTTGGGTTTGGTTTGGTTTGGTTTTAGATTTTTGAAAACCAGTAGTATTTGGTTTGGTTATGATTTTATTCGAAAAAATCGAAGAAATAACCGAACTGAATCGATGAATTATATACATATATTTTATTAATATACATACTTAATATATTATTTTTAGAAACAATTTTAAAGATCTTATATATGTTTCCATTAAAATTTCTTTAAACTTTACTTATTGAAAACAAGAATGCCCAAGGTGAAAACATTTTTCTTATTGATTTCATGCATATGAGTGTCTATGACAATTCTTTGTGGGACTGAAAATGTTATATTGTCTCTTCCTTCTAGGCCAATATAGTGAATTTTAAAGTTTTATTGATAGTAAATTCAATGATCGAAAGTTCGGTAATTTAAGTCATTCTAACTATTTTTTGTTTTGAATGGATTGTTGTCACTTTTTTCACATTTTGAATGAATTGTTTCTTTTATTTTTGTGTATGGTTAATAACCGAATAACCGAACCAAACC
>JAJOOR010031720.1:0-12168 GCA_036250505.1 Solanum acaule | reverse complement strand
ATATATAATTCACATCTTTTAAGATAAAAATAGTTCTTAATAAAATATTCAGATAACTCACCATGAATTTTAGTAATTAAGGTTAAATAATTTTAGGATGACGTTTCTAGATGTACATTGTTATGAGATCACATAAAGAATTGACGAAATGATCAATCACAAAAGGATTGTAAAAAGAACTTAACAATATTTCTGACGGAATATATTCAAAAAATAATGCATCAATTCTTACACTATTAATCAACACGTCATAAGTGTTAGGTCTAATTCCATTAGAGGGAAGGGAACAATTATCGATAACTATTTCAATTACGAGTATTTATATTAACTTGTGCAGCATATAATAATAGATAAAAATTTTATTGAATCAAGCTTCCATCACCGTGATTGAATTAGGTTGAATATATTTCCTTAAATGACCATTACCAGTAGATTGCAAATTAACTATTTTCTCTTCTTTGTCTATCTAACAATTTTAAATTTTGAGTTGAGAATTCTATTCTTTCAAATTCTTTTAGGGTAGAATCTTCCCGAACATTTAGGGTCATTTATTTTCTCACTCTATTACGTTGACATTATGAATGATCTCATGTAATTGTGTAAGTACGTATTTATATTAATATATATTAAATATAGAATACTTGGACTTGGGGCTTGGGATTGGATCGGAACTTAAAATAAATATTTTTTATAAAGCTTCAATATTTACTCTATAAATAAAAATGTTTTTACAAACAATAATAATATATAGAAAGAAGGATCATATCATATATATATTTGTAATGCGATACAAACTATACAAAGTAGGTCCAAATTAAAGTATCGAAGAGACAAAATAACTCAAGATAGAGATACTGATAGTTTATGTTCACTCAATATTAATATTGTGATCATCACTTTTGAGAAATCTTTTCACAATATCCAGGCATGGTTGCAAAACGGTATTCCTCCATGCTTCGTCAACAGCTTCTTTTCTACCACCTTTGAAAACGTCAGTAGCAATAATATGATGCACCAACCATATTGTTTCATTTATTAACCGTTAAATCTTGTCATGTTGGTGACAAATTAATAAACGAGTATTACACTTGATATTAGCAATTGACGATTGAAGAAGCATCTTCTTTGATTCATCATCTTCGTCTTTATTTTTTTCTTCTCTTAAATATCTATCCATTTCGGGGACACCAATGGACCGTCGGATTCCTTTGGTGTAATCTGCATCTGGAATGAAAATCTTCCACACCTCATCCACTAGCCCTGCATGCAACATAAATTTAAAGAAGAGTATTATTTAGTGGAACATAGATTTGATAACCAAAAATATTATTAAGAAAATTATATAAGAAAAGTTTTTAGCTAGATGCATGATTATATCTTGATTGATACATAAAACAATTACAAAAATTACATACATTGACCATTTGATCAACCCTCATGTTCACTCTACGGTTCAGGACTGGTTGCTCTACATCAATCCAAATAAATCAAGTATCATACTTATATTTGAACATGAACACAGGGTTTTCCACAAGTTTTTCAATATACGAATTTGACCGTCTAACAATAATTGGAACACTTTTAGTCTTCATAAAAAATTTATATGTAGACAATAGCTTGCAAACAAAAATCTCCAGCTGTGAAGTCGGAATCTGGCTCAATTTCACCAAAAAAAAAGGTGATCAAATTAAGTTTCTCAGAATTGGAATAAAGAATTTTTTAATTGTAAAGTATATTTTCCACTAGAATCTACAATTACTACTATTAAATTATCTAGGTAGTCATTTGATATAAATATTATTGGAAATAAATATATATACCAAACAAATAGTGTCGTACACCTTGTTTCTGAGTGTGTGTGATCTTGTTTGTAACAATTTCAAGTCCCTTATATACTTGCATTTTGTCCGAGTTAATTATTTCTCCTCGAAAATGGGTGGGAAGGTCAACAGAGAGACGAGATTTTCCCGTTCATGTTGCTCTCATTATGAACACCACTTTCTTCTTGTTGAACTTGTTATTGTTGATGAAAGTATTCATTTTAGATACACAAAAAATAAAATAAAAATAATAATTAGTTTATAAAAGTAAATAATCTCAAGGAAACCACTCATGCATACAGTCAGACATTAAAAATCTTGTAAATATAAAGTCAATAAGTTGAAACCTTGATTGAGATGGAATATACTATGTAAAAAAATATCTATTTTTCTTGATGGTGGCTATGAAAGAAATTGCATTCAGCTTTTATAGTAAAATCTGTTTGTGGACTTATTAATTGGCATACCATATTCAAAATTACTGATACCTTTTAGGATAAGAATGACTTTTGAAAAATGTATAGATATGTCACCTTGAATTTTGGTAATTATTATTAAATATATTTTAGGATAAAGTTATTAGATGTATATTGTTAGGAGATCACATACAATTTGGATTTTTTAGTAAAAATGTGATTATAAACTTATTAATTGGTATATCAAAAAAATTTAAAGATATATATATAAAATTCATATCTTATTGGATAAGAATAGTTCTTGAAAAAATATACAGATACGTCACCTTGAATTTTGGTGATTAAGATTAAATAATTTTAGGATGACGTTTCTAGATGTACATTGTTATGAGATCACATACAGAATTGACGAAAAGATTGATTACAAAAGGATTGTAAAAAGAACTCAATAATATTTCTAACGGAATATATTCAAGTGATAATGCATCAATTCTTACACTAATTAACAACATGTCATAAGTGTTAAGTCTAATTCCATTAGAGGGAAGGGAACAATTATCTATAACTATTTCAATTACGAGTATTTATATTAAGTTGTGCAACATATAATAGATAATGATTTTATTGAATCAAGCTTCCATCACCGTGATTGAATTAGGTAGAATATATTTCCTTAAATGATAATTACCAATAGAATGCAAATTTTCTATTTTCTCTTCTTTGTCTATGTAACAATTTTAAATTTTGAGTGAAGAATTCTATTCTTTCAAATTCTTTTAGGGTAGAATCTTCCCGAACATTTATGGTCATTTATTTTCTCACTCTATTACCTTGACATTATGAATGATCTCATGTAATTGTGTAACTACGTATTTATATTAATATATATTAAACATAGAAGACTTGGACTTGAACTTGGGTCTTGGGATTGGATCGGAACTTAAAATAAATATTTTTTATAAAGCTTAAATATATGCTCTATAAATAGCAATGTTTTTACAAACAAGAATAATATATATAAAACGAAGGGTCATATTATATATATATATATATATATATATATATGTAATGCAATACAAACTGTACAAAATAGGTCCAAATTAAAGTGCGGAATAGACAAAATAACTCAAGATAGAGATAATGATAGCTTATGTTCACTCAATAACAATATTGTGATCAACACTTTTGAGAAATCTTTTCAAAATATCCAGGCATTGTTGCAAAACAGTAGTCCTCCATGCTTCGTCAACAACTTCTTTTCTATCTCCTTTGAAAACGTCAGTAAAAATAATATTATGCACCAACCACATTTTCTCATTTATTAAACGTTAAATCTTGTCAAGTTGGTAACAAATTAAGAAACGAGTATAATGTTTGATATTAGCTATTGACGTTTGAAGAAGCATATCCTTTGATTCATCATCTTCATCTATATTTGTTTCTACTCTTAAATATTTGTCCATTTCAGGGACACCAATAGACCGTCGGATTCCTTCGGTGTAATCTGCATCTCGAAAGAAAATCTGCCGCACCTCATCCACTAGCCATGCATGCAATATAAATTTTAAGAAGAGTTTTATTTAGTGGAACATAGATTTGATAACCAAAAATAATATTAAGAAAATTATATAAGAAAAGTTTTTAGCTAGATGCATGATTATACCTTAATTGATACATAAAACAATTACAAAAATTACCTGCATTGACCATTTGATCAACACTCATTTCAGCTCTACGGTTCAAGACTTATTGCTCTACATCAATCCAAATAAAGCAAGTATCATACTTATATTTGAACATCAACACAGGGTCTTCCACAAGTTTTTTAATATACGAATTTGACCCTCCAACAATAATTGAAACACGTTGAGTCTTCAAAAAAATATCTATTTAGACAATAGCTTGCAGACAAAAACATCCAGCTGTGAAGTCGGAATCTGGCTCAATTTCACCTAAGAAAATGTGATCAAATTAAGTTTCTCAGAATTGAAATAAATAATTTTTTAATTGTAAATTATATTTTCCTCTAGAATCTACAATTACAACTATTAAATTATCTAGATAGTAATTTGATATAAATATTTATGCCTAATAATAGTGCCATACACCTTGTTTCTCAATGTGTGTGATCTTGTTTGTACCAATTTCAACTCCCTTATATACTTGCATTTTGTCCGAGTTGGTTATTTCTCCTCGAATATGGGTGGCAAGGTCAACAAAGATATATGATTTTTCCGTTCCTGTTGCTCCCATTTTGAACACCACTTTCTTCTTGTTGAACTTGTTATTGTTGACGAAAGTATTCATTTTAGCTACACATAAAATAAAATAAAAATAAAAATTAGCTTACAATAGTAAATAATCTCATGAAAACCACTCATGCATATAGTCAGACATTAAAAAATCTTGTAAATATAAAGTTAATAAGTAGAAACCTTGCTTGAGATGGAATATACTATGTAAACAAATATATATTTATCTTGATGGTGGCTACGAAAGAAATTGCATTCAGCTTTTATAGTAAAATCTGTTTGTGAACTTATTAATTGACATACCACATTCAAAATTACTGATATCTTTTAGGATAAGAATGACTTTTGAAAAATGTATAGATATGTCAACTTGAATTTTGGTAATTATTATTAAATATGTTTTAGGATAAAGTTATTAGATGTATATTATTTGGAGATCACATACAACTGGGATTTTATAATAAAAATGTGGTTATAAACTTATTAATTGGTCTACCAAATTAAAAAAAATGTATATATATATATATTTCATATCATTTTGGATAATAATAGTTCTTGAAAAAATATACAGATTCGTCACCTTGAATTTTGGTGATTAAGCTTAAATAATTTTAGGATGACGTTTCTAGATGTGCATTGTTATGAGATCACATACAGAATTGACGAAAAGATTGATTACAAAAGGATTGTAAAAAGAACTCAATAATATTTTTGACGGAATATATTCATGTGATAATGCGTCAATTCTTACACTATTTAACATGTCATGAGTGTTAAGTCTAATTCCATTAGAGGGAAGGGAACAATTATCGATAACTATTTCAATTACGAGTATTTATATTAAGTTGTGCAGCATACAATAGATAAAGATTTTATTGAATCAAGCTTCCATCACCGTGATTGAATTAGGTTGAATATATTTCCTTAAATGACCATTACCAGTAGATTGCAAATTAACTATTTTCTCTTCTTTGTCTATCTAACAATTTTAAATTTTGAGTTGAGAATTCTATTCTTTCAAATTCTTTTAGGGTAGAATCTTCCCGAACATTTAGGGTCATTTATTTTCTCACTCTATTACGTTGACATTATGAATGATCTCATGTAATTGTGTAAGTACGTATTTATATTAATATATATTAAATATAGAATACTTGGGGCTTGGGATTGGATCGGAACTTAAAATAAATATTTTTTATAAAGCTTAAATATTTGCTCTATAAATAACAGTGTTTTTACAAACAAGAACAATATATATAGAACGAAGGGTCATAGCATATATATATCTGTAATGCGATACAAACTGTACAAAATAGGTCCAATTTAAAGTGCCAAAGAGACAAAATAACTCAAGATAGAGATAATGATAGTTTATGTTCACTCAATAATAATATTGTGATCATCACTTTTGAGAAATATGTTCACAATATCCAGGCATTGTTGTAAAACAGTATTCCTCCATGCTTCGTCAACAACTTCTTTTCTATCTCCATTGAAAACGTCATTAGCAATAATATTATGCGCCAACCACATTTTCGAATTTATTAACTATTTAATCTTGTCAAGTTTGTGACAAATTAATAAACGAGTATTATTTTTTATATTAGCTATTGACGATTGACGAAGCATCTTCTTTGATTCATCATCTTCGCCTTTATTTGTTTCTACTCTTTAATATTTGTCCATTTCGGGGACACCAATGGAACACCGGATTCCTTCAGTGTAATCTGCATTTAGAATGAAAATCTGCCGCACCTCATTCACTAGCCCTGCATGCAATATAAATTTAAAGAAGAGTTTTATTTAGAGGAACATAGATTTGATAACAAAAAATATTACTAAGAAACTTATATAAGAAATTTTTTTAGATAGATGCATGATTATATCTTAGTTGATTCGTAAAACAATTACAAAAATTACTTGCATTGACCATTTGATCAACACTCATGTCAACTCTACGGTTCAAGATTTATTGCTCTACATCAATCCAAATAAAGCAAGTATCACACTTATATTTGAACATCAACACAGGGTCTGCTCCAAGTTTTTTAATATACGAATTTGACCCTCCAACAATAATTGGAACACGTTGAGTGTTCAAAAAAATTTCTATGTAGACAATAGCTTGCAAACAAAAATATACAGCTGTGAAGTCGGAATCTAGCTCAATTTTACCTAAAAAAATGTGATCAAATTAAATTTCTCCGAATTGGAATAAATAACTTTTTAATCGTAAAGTATATTTTCCACTAGAATCTACAATTACTACTATTAAATTATCTAGGTAGTCATATGATATAAATATTGTTGGAAATAAATATATATACCAAACAAATAGTGTCGTACACCTTGTTTCTCAGTGTGTGATATCTTGTTTGTACCAATTTCAAGTCCCCTATATACTTGCATTTTGTCCGAGTTGATTATTTCTCCTCGAAAATAGGTGGCAAGGTCAACAGAGAGATAGCATTTTCCCGTTCCTGTTGCTCCCATTATGAACACCACTTTCTTCGTGTTGAACTTGTTATTGTTGATGTAAGTATTCATTTTAGCTACACATAATATAAAATAAAAATAATAATTAGTTTACAACAGTAAATAATCTCATAAAAACCACTAATGCATACAGTCAGACATTAAAAAATCTTGTAAATATAAATTTAATAAGTAGAAACCTTGCTTCATATGGAATCTACTATGTAAAAATATATATATTTTTCTTGATGGTGGCTATGAAAGAAATTTCATTCAGCTTTTATAATAAAATCTGATTGTGGATTATTAATTGACATACCATATTTAAAATTACTGATATCTTTTAGGATAAGAATGACTTTTGAAAAATGTATAGATCTGTCAACTTGAATTTTGGTAATTATTATTAAATACATATTAGGATAAAGTTATTAGATGTATATTGTTAGGAGATCACATACAACTGGTATTTTATAGTAAAAATGTGCTTATAAACTTATTAATTGTTATACCAAAATAAAAAATAAAAAATATATATATATGTATATATATATATATAATTTGTATCTTTTAGGATAAGAATTGTTTTTGAAAAAATATTCAAATACGTCACACTTAATTTTAAATAATTTTAGGATGACGTTTTTAGATGTACATTGTTCTGAGATCACATAAAGAATTGAAGAAAAGATTGATTGCAAAAGGATTGTAAAAAGAACTCAATTATATTTCTGACGGAATATATTCAAGTGATAATGCGTCAATTCTTACACTATTTAACAACATGTCATAAGTGTTAAGTTTAATTTCATTAGAGGGAAGGGAACAATTATCGATAACTATTTCATTTAAGAGTATTTATATTAAATTGTGCAGCATATAATAGATAAAGATTTTATTAAATCAAGTTTCCATCACCATGATTGAATTAGGTTGAATATATCTCCTTAAATGATCATTACCGATAGATTACAAATTTACTATTTTCTCTTCTTTGTCTATGTAACAATTTAAAATTTTGAGTTAAAAATTCTATTCTTTCAAATTCTTTTAGAGTAGAATCTTCCCGAACATTTATGGTCATTTATTTTCTCACTCTATTACCTTGACATTATGAATGATCTCATGTAATTGTGTAAGTACGTATTTATATTAATATATATTAAATATAGAAGACTTGGACTTGGACTTGGGGCTTGGGATTGGATCGGAACTTAAAATAAATATTTTTTATAAAGCTTAAATATTTGCTCTATAAATAACAATGTTTTTACAAACAAGAATTAATATATATAGAGCGAAGGGTCATATCATATATATATCTGTAATGTGATACAAACAATACAAAATAGGTCCAAATTAAAGTGCTGAAGAGACAAAATAACTCAAGATAGAGATAATGATAGTTTATGTTCACTCAATAATAATATTGTGATCATCACTTTTGAGAAATCTTTTCACAATATTCAGGCATGGTTGCAAAACAGTATTCCTCCATGCTTCGTCAACAGCTTCTTTTCTATCTCCTTTGAAAACGTCAAAAGCAATAATATTATGCGCCAACCAAATTTTCAAATTTATTAACCGTTGAATCTTGTCAAGTTGGTGACAAATTAATAAATGTGTATTACGTTTGACAAACTATTATTAAGAAAATTATATAAGAGAAGTTTTTAGCTGGATGCATGATTATATCTTAATTGATACATAAAACAATTACAAAAATTACCTGCATTGACCATTTGATCAACGCTCATGTCAACTCTACGGTTTAAGACTTATTGCTCTACATCAATCCAAATAAATCAAGTATCATACTTAGATTGGAACATCAACACAGGTTCTTCCACAAGTTTTTTAATATACAAATTTGACCCTCCAACAATAATTGGAACACGTTGAATCTTCAAAAAAAATTCTCTATAGACAATAGCTTGCAAACAAAAATATTCAGCTGTGAAGTCGGAATATGGCTCAATTTCACCTAAGAAAATTTGATCAAATTAAGTTTCTCAGAATTGGAATAAATAATTTTTTATTAGTAAAGTATATTTTCCACTAGAATCCACTGGAAATAAATATATATACCTAACAAATAGTGTCGTACACCTTGTTTCTAAGTGTGTGTAATCTTGTTTATAACAATTTCAAGTCCCTTATATACTTGTATTTTGTCCGAGTTGATTATTTCTCCTCGAAAATGGGTGGCAAGGTCAACAGAGAGATGGGAGTTTCCCATTCCTGTTGCTCCCATTATGGACACCACTTTCTTCTTGTTGAACATGTTATTGTTGATGAAAGTATTCGTTTTAGCTACACATATAATAAAAATAAAAATAATTAGCTTACAGTAGTAAATAATCTCATGAAAACCACTCATGCATACAGTCAGACATTAAAAAATCTTGTAAATGTAAAGTTAATAAGTAGAAACCTTGTTTGAGATGGAATATACTATGTAAAAATATATATATTTTTCTTGTTGGTGGCTGTGAAAGAAATTGCATTCAGCTTTTATAGTAAAATCTGTCTGTGGACTTATTAATTGACATACCATATTCAAAATTACTAATATCTTTTAGGATAAGAATGACTTTTGAAAAATTTATAACTTGAATTATGGTAATTATTATTAAATATATTTTAGGATAAAGTTATTAGATGTACATGCTTAGGAGATAACATACAACTAGGCTTTTATACTAAAAATGTCATTATAAACTTATTAATTGGTATACCATATCAAAAATAATAATAATAATAATATATATATATATATATATATATATATATATATAAACTTCATATATTTTAGGATACAAATAGTTCTTGAAAAAATATACAGATACGTCACCTTGAATTTTGGTGATTAAGCTTAAATAATTTTAGGATGGCGTTTCTAGATGTACATTGTTATGTGAGCACATACAAAATTGATGAAAACATCGATTACAAAAGGACTATAAAAAGAACTCAATATTATTTCTGATGGAATATATTCAAGTGATAATGCGTCAATTCTTACACTATTTAACAACATGTCATAAGTGTTAAGTCTAATTCCAGTAGAGGGAAGGGAACAATTATCAATAACTATTTCAATTACGAGTGTTTATATTAACTTGTTCAGCATATAATAATAGATAAAGATTTTATTGTGTCACTCCCCGAGCCTACATCTTGGGAGGGACTGGCACTCGAGAACCATTGTAGGACTCAAGCGAACCCTTGGCCTGGCTTACTTTCTCAGTGGAAGACTTAATTCAACAAAGACTAGTCTATGTAATAAACTGAAATGTTATAAAGGAACATTCAACTTGGTCATTAAGGAAAACTCCAGTCTTAACATAAGATAATGACAATGAAAACACTAAAGAACTAACATCTGAATGTCTATGAAGCCTCTAAAAGAACAGGGATGGATGTCGGGACAAATCCCATGACATCCTAATGAACTAGTAAAATAACTAAAAGCAATAAAAAGGAGTCCTCCAGAATGCAAAGAGTCTTACCAACTGACTCTAGAGTGCTCACTGGATCAACGATGCGGTGGATGCCGATCCTAGTTACTTGAGTCTGCATCATAAAATGATGCAAGCCAACTGGCATCAGTACATTGAATGTACCTGTAACATATCGCACCTAGATACTACTAGAAAGAGTTTAAAATCTGAAAATAATGATTTTGGAAAGAATAAGGAAATCTGGAAAATTTTGTCTAAGTTAAGAAAGTGAGTTTTGGCCAATTTCAAACGACCCTAACTCCTAGCTTAGGATGATTTAGGAGCAGTTGATATTGTAGTTGGAAAGCCCTTGGAGATATCTTTCCAACGCCGCAGAGTCTGTGCGATTTCGACATCGTATGAGTGAGATATGCCTTTCGGAAGTTGGGTTGTAGGGTTGAGGAAAGTCCCAATCCGGATTTAGGGAAGGGCAAAGTAGTCTTTCCTCTAAGTTATTTCCTAATTTCATTTTAGGGGTTTATTAGGGGAAAAACAGAACCTAAATCAGTTTTGGATAATTAAAGAACGCTTAGGGCTAGGAGAAAAGAGAAAGGGAGAAAAGCGAAAATTTCGCCAAGAACGTTAAGCGTTTGGAGTGGAATTCGTCAGGGCTGATCCCTATTAAGGTATGTGAGATTTATTTCGTGTTGGGTTAGTTCACCCACACACTAACTTGTTTCAATTCAGCGAAATTGGAGTTGTTTGAATGTTAAGAAAATGAAGTTCTTGAAGAGCATTGTTGAATTCTTGTGGATTGATTGTTGAATGCCTAGTGTTGATTTGATTCGTGTTTCCGGGTTGTTTTTTGAGTTAAATCTATCATGTATTGAGGGTATAAATGATCCTAAGTGTTTGGGGAAAGGACCATTGAAGTTTAGAGGGTTTAGAGATGAAAAACGAAGGAGAAAATTCAGGGATTTTCTGGGAATGGGCTTGGGGCGCCACGCCTGCCAGAGCGCCACAAAAGTTCCTCTGAACTTTGGCCTCTAGCGCGTCGCACCAGCCAGAGCGCCACAGGAAGCCCTCTGAAGTTTGAGGGCTGGCGCCCCGCGCCTCTCGGAGCGCCAGGGACGCCAGTTCTCCCCATTCGTTCCCCACCTTCTCGTACTTGTTCCTAAGTGGTGTACATATGTTTCCTAGTCAATTCCAACACTCTAAAGTACATCTAAACATCATGAAATCATCCATAAACATGAGATCATGAGCCTTGAATCCATAATTCAATTCAAGGAAAGTTAAGTTCAAAGTCAAGTGTAATGACCCTCCAGGTCATTTTTAAATTAAAGAATTCTTTCCCTCGTATAGAGCATTCCTGTAGCGACCCCAAGTCATTTATGACTTCCTGGCACTGACTGTTCGGTCGCCTGGTCGTTCGTTTGGGTTTTAGGCCCGTTTCCCTGTTTTGGAGATTTTTATAACTTGAAAAGTTGACTTTGGTCAACCTTCTTGGAAGACGTGCTCAGATGAAAATTCTGACAGCTAGGTTAGCTTTGGAAGATCGATTTTGGTCTAGAACGACCCTTTGTTCACTTCCCGAGGCTTTAAATGGCAATTGTGGAATCTGGTTCAAAATGATACTGGGTGTGGGACCCACTTTTCATCGAAGCGAGCTCCAAATGGAAATTCCGCCTTCACCGTTGAGTCCAAAATATCATTTCCAATCAGATTCCATATAAGGTTTGTATTTTTCCGACTCCGAACG
>JAJOOR010031719.1:0-11838 GCA_036250505.1 Solanum acaule | reverse complement strand
TATACAATCTATCACTACTAGAAAACTTTAAATTATCTGCAAATTTTACTTGAGGATTATTTCTGCAGAAATTTCCTATGAATTTTCATACGGAAATGACTTTTTTATCCGCGGAAAATATTTTTCTAGAAAAATTGATGGGTAAATTTGATGTCATTTTCACAAAACTATTACCTAGGGAATTATTTGGGGAAAATAATTTGCAAATATCATATTCATAGGTAAATTCTCAAGTAATGAAAAAAAGTAATTTTTTTTATTTGTTTGCGAGAAAATCCCTAAATAAACTTATTTGTAGATTTAGCTAAGAATAATTACTTGAAAATTTATTTAGAAATTTTTTTATATGTGGTATTATCCGGGAATTCATGTTTTACGAATTTTGTTGGGGATTTATTTCTTAGAAATTTACTTGGAAATTTTCTTACTTGAAGAATTACTTAGGGAATTTATAATTGTAAATTTTGTTGGAGATTTTTTGAGGAATTTACTTGGAAATAATATTTGAATTTTTTTTTGATATAATTTAATTGAAATATTTTCTTGGAATCTAGGGATTTTATAAAATTTGGAGTCCTCGAGAAATATTTTCTTAAAAATATATTTACCAAAACTAAAAATTATAATAATATAAAAATTGAAAATGACATTAAAATGAAATTCTTGTTAAATATTTACTTTAGTTTTATGTTAAATCATTTTTACGATCATATAAATTTAATACGGTATTGGAACATAACCACAAATGTCAGAATCAATATTTTTAACTTATATCTGGTTATCTTTAATCTCACTAAAAATCAATTATGCCATTTTTTTCATTTTATTTTTTGATTTGAAAGATACAAAAAAATAAAATTATATGGCTAGTTATTTATCTAACAAAAAAAATATCTATCATAAATATAATCAATTTTGATTCAATATTATTTTATATTAAATTGTGTATTCTTGAATAAGTCAAGCACTATTTTTAAGTAGAAAAAAAAGATTTTATACCTTATAAATGTGAAATTTAATTGCTTTCTTGATAGAATTATATAAAATGATAAATAAATAATTTTTACTTGTATATGCAATTGATATATTATTTTTTTACAAGCATTAAAAATGATATAATATCTCTATTATAAGTTATTAAATGATATTTATTTGCAAATATATAATCAAGTAAAAGTATGTTAAAATATAATTGTTAAAAGATACATTAAAATTATAAATACCACAAATACCTATTAAAATTATAAATACCACAAATACCTATTAAAATTATAAATACCACAAATACCTATTAAAATTATAAATACCACAAATACCTATTAAGATATACTATCAATTATTGATTATAACTTTCTTGCACATTAAACTTATAAATATATTTATAATTTAAAATATTTATTTATAAGAGCTTTGTATGTATAATTAAAATTTTCTCTACATTTAATATGCTTAGTTATGGATATTATCTTATAGAAAATGTAAGTATAAAATTTTCATGATATGTTGGGTGAGAATGATTTATTTTAAATATATAGATAGTTGTCACGTTTCGTTTTTTAAGAGTTATATTACGTACATGAACTTTAGCTAATATTTTAAGAAATATTTGTTACCATATTAATATGGATGACTTTATAGTACTTTTTATGTAATTTATAAATATCTAAATTGTATTTTAATGACTCAATTAATTTAATTTAACTTTAAAAATAATCAAATCGAATCGGTGTAATATCATAGATAACTTTGTACTACATAGGCGGAGGACACCAACAAGTTAGCATTTATAATGCTATGTCTTGAAATATTGGTAGAATGGAACAACAATGTAGGGGGAACACAGCAAGTTAGCATTTATAATGCTATGTCTTAGATCATTAGTAGAATGGAGCAGCAACTATGTATGGGGTAGGCATTGCGTAGTGGGATTAAGTTGTGCAATTATAATTGATGGATAATAGGAAAAATCCCATGTAATCCGCACATTTTTTTTTATAATATTTGCTAGCTGGGACGTATCTAGAGAGGGTGTCGTATTATATATTTTTGACCTATAATTTTTATAGCATGGTAATTTTTTTATATAATTACATTAAATGTGTATATTAAAATTTAAAACTAGTAGTATTATATATTTTTGACCTATAATTTTTAAAATTTAATGGTTCATATTAAGAACCTAAAAGTCAAATCGATAAAATTTATATTTAAGATGCATTTTTTCGTAATCATGCACCCATCTTACTAAAACCCTGAATACACCTCTGTTAAATATCTAGCTATTTTGTAAACTAGATCAGCAAAAGACATTGAACTGTAATTATTCATTCGAAAAAAAGCTAATGCGGACACACATGCGTGCCCACATTATATTTGAAAATTTTATATACCCTTACTTTTTAAAATTTGTATAGATTTATTTGTGATCCTAAATTGGGGATCTTTAATACAACTATTATAATTACCAAAAAATAATATAACTATTATTGAGGATTCATTTTTTTTTTTTTTACTTATGGATGACAGGTTGTAACTTGTATGATCTCTTTCTTATCAAGTACTATTATTTTATTGAAATAACTCAATCTTCTTGTTCTTTTAGGTTTCAAGTAATTATTAGGTTTATCTCTTTTTCTTTATGTTATAAAATATTTTTGATAACTTTAAAAATAAATGTAGCCGTTCATTGTGTTCTATATTGATTTTTTTAACATTGTTTATTTTTAAATTATTAAAATTTGGTTAATCTCGAAAGAAAATATGATGTATAAGACTGTTACTCCTATTAGATTAATAGAAATGAATAATTATTATGCATCATAGAGAAAGTTCATCTCATTGGTGAGAGATGAGTCCTTTGGTCTAGTTATATGTACTTGGGGCAATTGTTCCCTTAGAATCTAGCTTTTGAGGTTAAGCTAGGTCCACTTTTTACTCTGTATCAGAGTCAGACCCAATTTTGTCGAAGTTGTGAATTTAAATGGTTTACTCTGTCATTTTCATAGATTTTGAAATTGTTTGTGTAGGTTGCAACATTGGCTCGAAATGTATATGCAATGCAAGAGCTACATTTTGCAGTACCAATGGCTGGAGCAGTTATTTGTACATTGAATACCCGTCATGATTCAGCTATGTTATCAGTACTTTTGAAACATTCTGAAACAAAGGTAATATTTGTGGATCAACACTTGCTGCAACTTGCTCAAGGAGCATTAGATATTCTTGCTAATGAAAAAGTAACACCACCTCTTCTTGTTGTGATCTCTGAATCTGACAATTCTTATCATACTATTGTTAATTCGAATTCTTACGAATATGAAAGCCTCCTGGAAAGTGGTAATAGCGAATTCTCTGTAAGGTGGCCAACAAGTGAATTTGATCCTATTAGTGTTAACTATACTTCTGGAACAACGTCGCGACCCAAAGGGGTTGTTTACAGTCACAGAGGTGCATATCTCAATACCATTGCTACCTTTCTGCTTCATGAGATGAGTTCATGGCCTGTTTACCTTTGGACCGTCCCAACATTTCACTGCAACGGATGGTGCTTGACGTGGGGTCTAGCAGCACTTGGTGGCACCAGCATTTGCCTCAGACAAGTTTATCCAAAAAACATATTTGAAAACATAGCAGAGCACAAGGTCACACACATGAGTGGGGCACCAACTGTTCTGAACATGCTTGTGAATTCACCCGTAAACGACAGAAAACCACTTCCTCACAGTGTTAACATAATGACAGGTGGTTCACCACCACCTCCACAAATCATTTCCAAAATGGAGGAACTCGGGTTTCGAGTACATCACTTGTATGGACTAACAGAGACATATGGTCCAGGTACATATTGTTTGTGGAGGCCTGAGTGGGATTCTTTACCACCAAATGAAAAGTACAAACTGAAAGCAAGACAAGGGGTGCAACATCTTTGTTCAGAGGCAGTGGATGTGATGGACCCTCTTACAATGGAGAAAGTACCAGAAGATGGTAAAACAATAGGTGAAATTATGTTTAGAGGGAATACTGTAATGAGTGGATATCTAAAAGATGAAGAAGCAACAAAAGAAGCTTTTAAAGGTGGATGGTTTCATAGTGGTGATTTGGCTGTTAAACATCCTGATGGATACATAGAAGTTAAGGACAGATTGAAAGATATCGTTATCTCTGGTGGAGAAAACATAAGCACGGTAGAGGTGGAAAGAGTTCTGTATAGTCATCCAGCAATTTTTGAAACAGCAGTGGTTGCGCGACCAGATAATCACTGGGGACAGACACCTTGTGCATTTGTGAAGTTGAAGGATGGTTCTAATGTTAGTGATCAAGAAATTATCAACTTCTGCAGGGATAACTTGCCTCATTACATGGCACCTCGAACAGTCATATTTCAAGATCTCCCGAAAACTTCAACAGGCAAGATACAAAAATTCATTCTAAGAGAGAAAGCCAGAGCCTTGGGAAGTCTTTGCTGAAGGAGATCGGAAAAGGAACTTCGTTTTTCTTTGATTATAATTGCTGTTAAGTCTGAGTGTCATTCTTCTATTCCATTTACAATTTGAGATTTTTCTAGAACTGAAAGACTTCTATGTTGTAATCTGTTTATCTTACTTTTTTTTTGTGTTTAAAGATTGAAGTCTCCTCAAAAGGTGTATGCTAATCTCCATGTTGTACAAGCTAGACATGGTATCTCTTTGCTAATGAAGTTTAGTTTTCATTATTCTACTTCTGATTGATTGCAATAGACTATCAAAATTCATGTTGTCAGCGTATATAATTTAAATCCTATTCAAATTTATCCGTAGGTCATGGTAATACTTCAAAATTGATGCATAATTGCTGTCTATACCTTGTTTTGATTGTTCATAAAGTTAGAGGTATACTTCTTGGCTCTAGCTGGAAATTCCATCTTATCCGCTCACAAAGAAGAAGCAACTAATATTCAATTGTGTTTCTTTGCTTCATCAACTCTGAACTGGTCTTCCTAGTTACTAGATATTTAAATGGTGATAAATAGATACTAGAACAAGTTATTGATTTGAAATTATTTCTGTAGGTTGCAACATTGACCCCAAATGTATATGCAATGCAAGAGCTGCATTTTGCAGTACCAATGGCTGGCGCAGTTCTTTGTACATTAAATACCCGTTATGATTCAGCTATGGTATCAGTACTTCTGAAACATTCAGAAGCAAAGATCATATTTGTGGATCAGCATTTGCTCCAAGTTGCTCAATGAGCACTAGATATTCTCACTAATGAAAACGTGATACCACCTCTTCTTGTTCTAATCCCTGAATCTGACAATCCTACCATTCTTAACTCTATTACTCATGAATACGAAAGCCTCCTTTAAAGTGGAACTAGTATATTTACTATAAGGTGGCCAATAAGTAAACTTGACCCTATTAGTGTTAACTATATATACCTCTGGAACAACATCGCGACCCAAAGGAGTTGTCAACAATATCTTAATGTCATTGCTACATTTCTGCTTCATGAAATGAGTTCAAGGCCTATTTACCTTTGGACTGTCCCAATGTTTCACAGCAATGAGTGATGCCTAATTTGGGGTCTAGTAGCACTTGGTGGCACAAACATTTGCCTTAGACAGGTTTCACCAAAAGCTATATTTGAAAGAATATTAGAGCACAAGGTCACACATATGGGCGGGGCACCAACTGTTCTAAACATGATAGTGATAGTGAAGGATGGTTCTAATAATGGTAGTGAAGTGATCAAGAAATTATCAACTTCTGCAGGCAGGGATAACTTGTCTCATTACATTGCGCCTCGAACAGTAATATTTCAACATCTCCCAAAAAATTTAACAGGCAAGATACTGAGAATCGCGCTAACTAAAAGCCCTGGGCAGTGGGCAGTATTTTCTGAATGAAACACTTGATTTCTCTTTTTTACTATAAGTAATAATTGTTGATAACTCTGTTTATCAACATTGTCCAAAGCTGGCAAATTGCTCTTTTACTGTGTTTGAAGATTGAAGTTTCTTAAAAAATGATATGCAATTAATAATCCTCTGTTCAATTGTGGTAGATTATTTTGTATTGTTAGTGTATATAACTTCGATTCAATTAAAATTTATCTATAAGGTCACGGTAAACGTATTAGTAAAGAGGATATCATATGAACACTCAAAAGTGTAAGAGAAAAAATTCGACAACAACAAATAATGATATTTAGAAGGTTGGATGGTCATTCAATTTTGCCTGGTTAGCTTTCATGCTCATTTTAGGTGCAAATATAATTTTTTTACCTATTTAATGATGTGTCAGCTATAATTTTTTAAAATAAAATATTTGAGAAAATTGAAATAAATATTTAAATTTATTTGGAACACAATTCATTAAAAAATCAGTTTACATAAAGAGCTAGCAAGTAGCAACTCTTTGTTGACCTTTGACTTTAAATTTTGGTTTGGCTTTCGAGTTGAAAAATAATAGGATTTCAAATAATAGGAGGGTATGCAAAAAGATTTGGGAAGAATTATAGTGGAAAACATAGTTCTTCCTCTTTAAAAAAAGTATCGTTAAATTTTAAGATTCTATAAATGTTTTTCATCGATAAAAATTGATAAATAATTAAATGTCTTTATTTTTACTAAATATTTTCAAACACAAGAAAAAAAAGATCTCAATAACCATGTTTCAGGTTAATTCTGAAAATTAGTTTTTATGCCCATCGCTTAGTTTTAAAAATCTATATAACTTTACAAAAGAGTGCTTCCTATAAAGATTTTTTTATATTTTTAAAGCTCAAACTTAAGATTTTAATTTTATTTTTCCAATTCAATAGCGTAAATGAAAGTTATTTTGAGAAATTTCTTTTTAAATTATGACCTTTTCCTTCTGAATAAGTTAATTTTCTATCTATAATTTTTTTTTTTTATTTTGTCATTATGATAGATTGAGTCCTGAATAACTTTAAATATTAATTCTATTTTTTTTTAAAAAATCCTATAAATTTACCACTTCCGCATCATTACATAAGTATCAAAAATTATAATTCAGGCTAAAATGAACTCTGAAAACTAAGAGGTAGTTTGAATTGGCTTAAATAGGGGTGTCAAAAATGAACTCAAACATAGGTCACCCTCCAACCCGTCCAGAATTTTAAGGGTTGAACTTAAAATAATTTGGATTGGGATCAATCTCAACCCATTCAAGCCTAACCTATTTTAAGAGAATCCTCAATTGAGCCCAATTTAATCTCCAATTTCAACCCGTTTTAAAACTCTTTATTAAGATATGTTCCTATATTGAAAGTATGAATTATTATATATTTAACATCTTTTAGGATTTATCTATCCATTTGCTACTTTTAAAAAAAAATATTCTTGAGTTGAAATTCAAATTGTAATTATAAAAGTTAAATATCACTATGTTAAAATTATTGAGATTAAGCGAATCAAATTGGGCGGGTCAAGATCCAACCCGTTTTTTAGCCCATTTGAGCCCAAAGTAAATTTGGGTGGGTTAAGACCCAATCCATTTTAATATCTCCAATTTCAATCCAACCGGCTCATTTGACACTCCTAGGCTTAAAAACAATTTTTTAAGTTAAAAATTAAAAAGTCAAACTGAAATGACTCTTAAGTTAAAAATAAAAAGTAAGGAGATGCCTACTTTTGGATTTTAACTTTTTTTTTAAAGTCATTTTAAACTTATTTTAAGTTAGTTTTAATTTTGTCAAACACTCCCAACATATTTTAAGTCATTTTTGACTTATTTTAACTTATTTTTATATTTCTCAAACACTTCTAAAAGTAAAAAACGGACTTAAAAGTATATTTGACTAACTTTTAAGTCAATTCAAACACGGTCTAACTTGACAAATTTAAATGACTTTTAAAAAACAAAACAAAATTAAATATCTACCATAGATAATTACAAAAAGAAAATTAGGCTATCATCCAAGCTTCTAACTCTATAAACTATATTAGAATTTGGCAAAATACAAGCAGAAAATCCTAATCACATTAGCCTCGATTCTGTTACTTGATCTTGATTTTATCATTTTCTTAGTTGTCGTTTCCAATTATTAAAATTAAAAATTATCACTGGTATATGGCATTTTGTGTCAGGCAGATTTGATGTAGTTGGTACAAACATCCAATAAATAACAATACCCTATAATTGTTGTATATAATGTAAAATTTATATATTTGATGTAACCAATTTCAATTCAAAAAATTGGAAATGTTATCATCTTTGGACATTCACGTCAGTCAACAATATAAGTCCTTTTAAAATAATGCCTGAAATTATTGTTTTTTGCCTTGAAGTTAAACTAAAAATGAAAAAAATATATGAAAAGGTGAGATAATGTTGAGGATTATAAAATATTACTATAGTTTACATAAAACTACAACTGTAATTCTTTCTTCTGTGGGTCCTTTCCTTTGGCCACAAATTATTCAGAAAAAATTTAGGAACTAGTTTTCGGCCGTATAATTACTTGACAAATATATTTGATAAATATAGAAATTTTTTCTCTAAGAAAATCACCTTAAAATTGTTATATTTTATTAAAAGACCCATCATCTATAGTTTTGGACTAATTGCATTCCTAGTCAAAATTTATACCGTTATATACATACTTTATATATTTTTTATCCGAGCTTGCTCTTCATAGTCACTTCAAATTACACGTTGTAATAGTAGTTTTTCATATACAAATCAATGATATTTTATCTTTTGCTTACTTCCTCTTTTTTCAAATTTATATTAATTATGTTTGTTGTTATGACTTTTCACGAAACATTTTCATTATAAAATGATAATACAAATTTAAGAGTATTTTAAATAATTTTAAAAAAAAGTTATTCAACTTCTTACGTTTGTTTACATTTTATCAGTAAAAACTAGTTCCGTACTAACGTACTTTTTTTGAGAAAAGGGCCAAAATAGTCCCTCATTTTGGGTTAAAACTCAAAGTCATCCTTGAGTTTTTACATGGAGCATTAATAGTCCCTCATGTTTGTAATATTGGTGCACTTTTGGTCCTCCTTCAAAATTTTGCCTATTTTTTAACATTGCCTATAATTTCTACTAAACAAAATAAGATGTTTTTCTTCTCACCTTCTCTCACATAGAGTTATTATTTCTACTAAATATATAAAAAGACGGTGGGTCATTCCTTAGAACAAAATTAATGTTAAAAAATAGGCAAAATTTTGAAGGAGGACCAAAAGTGCACCAATATTGCAAACATGAGGGACTATTAGTGCTCCATGTGAAAATTCAAGGATGACTTTGAGTTTCTTTCACTCACAAATCTTTAAAATAACTACTATAACTTGTCGAACTTTTTTTGCTTTTATATACTAACTGTTTTTTTTTTCTTTTCAAAATATATTGATGATAACCTTTTCTTACAATTTGTCCAAACAGTTGCATACGGGCATAAACTTCATTTTAAAAAAAGTTAAATAATTTCTATGTGAAAAGAAGATTAAATAATCACGGTCAAACAAATATTTGCAAATGCTGAAAAAGACAAATAGTATTTATGTTATAGTTTTATATTATAATTTATAAGCTGACAAAATTGAATATATAGGACTCATATATAGGGGGGCTATACATTAATGTTATGGCGAGTTGATATTTAATTTGTGTTCTTTGAGATTGAATTTATACGCAATGATGCATGAGTTTTTATGAACTATTATGATGCAAAAATTAAAATTTATACTTCACAAAATAATTATTTATCCTAAGAGAAAACAAATAATTAAAGATCAATACAATATAGGGGAAAAAATACAAATGACCCAGTAACATACGTGACCAAATTTTGCGTCTCGCCATGTTATTACTCTCTTAGTCATTTTTACTTGTTCACTTTGAATTTTGCACGTTATTTAAAAAAATAATGATTAATATGAGTATTTAATCACAATATTTATATTAGTTACTTCTTTTAATTCATATTAAGTTAATTGTTCAAACTTTTTTCATAGTTCAAAATAAGTGAATTATTCAAAAATCAAGAGAATTGTTGAGATTTCCCCCCATATTTACCCTTAACTAATAAGATTTTTAACTACTTTACATTTTCTAAGAGAATAATTTGAAAAGAATCAAAAGAATAATAATGAAAAATAAACTTTAATTTATGTTCTTAAATATTTTCCTTGTCATCTCCCAACAATCGACTCAATATAAATTAGAAGGAGTACTGTATAATGATCTAGAGAACAAATAATTAACGTTGAAATTAGTAAAAATGACCATTCAATATGAAAATATATATTTAAAATATTGAACAAGTAAAAGTGAATGGGGATAACGAAGGCGTAAACAAAGCTTGTTGACATTCAGTCAGAAATTGCATGCTCCTAAATAATATGGGCGCATTTTTATATTTAGACATGTATTTGTATAAAATCCCCTCACACAAACTTTTGCTTGCTCACTCATTTTCAGTCCATTTTTTCATCTATCATGAATCCTTTTTTCAATATTTCAAGATTGAATGGGTTGTTACATGCTCTAAACAGAGTTCGAGTTCACCCCATTTTGAGTCAGAGGTCTCGTTATTTGTCCCAAATTATTCATGAGAATGTCGAAACTCACCCATGGGAATCAATGAACGGACTAATGAGGTGTTCAGCTAATTATTTCCCTTTAACACCCATTAGTTTCTTGGACAGAGCTGCTAAGGTTTTTAGAGATAGAACATCAGTTGTGTATGGTTCTTCTGTTAAATTCACTTGGGAAGAGACTCATAACAGATGTCTAAAGATGGCTTCTGCTCTGTCTCAGTTGGGTATTTCTCGTGGAGATGTTGTAAGTTTAATTTCTCCTTACTCAAAAGATTTCCGCTTTAGAATATTATGTCTAAACGCATGCTTAATAGTATTTATATTCTAACAATCTCCTACTTGAACTCTTAACTATGCATTTTCATATCAAAAGAAGTTGTTTTCTCATACAATTTCATCTAGTAGTACACGGTACTAGATCTTCAGAGACCTTATCATGAAACCCTTAAAGAGTGTACTTCTTTTCATTAGTTTTATCATGAAACTCTCTCAAATATACACAACAAATCGATCTTCGTTATGATTCTCTCACTAGACGAAATGCCTAAAACCCATAATTCAATTTTTGGGGAAAATGTTGTCTAAGGATTGTAGCTCTATCGCTAAATTTTTTCATCCTTGGAATAAACTTCTACTAACATTTTAGTTTGATCATATACCAAAAGTTCTATGTTACAGGACATTTAAAATCTGTGATGTCAGTAATTTCTTGAATAGGTTGCAACACTGGCCCCTAATGTACCCGCAGTGCAAGAGTTGCATTTCGCGGTGCCAATGGCAGGAGCAGTGCTTTGTACGTTGAATACACGTCATGATTCAGCTATGGTATCAGTTCTCCTGAGACATTCAGAAGCTAAGATCATTTTCGTTGATCAGCAGTTGTTTGAAGTTGCTCAACGAGCACTGGATCTTCGTGCAGATGCTAAAACAAAACCTCTTCTAATATTAATCTCTGATCCTGAAAATCTCCCACCTCCTGTTGCTGCTCCCAATGTTCATGAATATGAAACTCTTCTTGCAAGTGGACACGATGATTTTGCTATAAAGTGGCCGTTAACTGAATTTGACCCTATTAGTGTCAACTATACTTCTGGGACAACGTCACACCCTAAAGGAGTCGTTTACAATCATAGAGGTGCATATCTCAATGCTATTGCAACTCCTTATACTCATGAGATGGGCTCTATGCCTACTTATCTTTGGACTGTTCCAATGTTTCACTGTAATGGATGGAGCCTTACTTGGGGCGTGGCTGCACTTGGTGGCACGAATGTATGCCT
>JAJOOR010031718.1:0-11687 GCA_036250505.1 Solanum acaule | reverse complement strand
AATAGACTATGAGGAAACTTTTTCACCAGTTGTGAAGTTTACTTCCATACGATTACTTTTAGCTATTGTTGCACGTTTAGATCTAGAATTACACCAAATGGATGTGAAGACCGTTTTTCTCAATTGAGAATTAAACGAGGAAATCTACATGGAACAACCAGTAGGTTTCGTTGTTAAAGGTCAAGAAAAGAAAGTATGTAAATTGAGAAGATCAATTTATGGCCTAAAGCAATCTTCAAGACAGTGGTATCTAAGATTTCATAAGGAGGTGATGTCATTTGATTTCACCATGATCGATGAAGACCATTGCATCTATGTGAAAAAGTCCAATGGAAATTTTGTAATTCTTTCTCTTTATGTAGATGATATTTTATTAGCTGGAAATAATTTGGAGTATGTGAAAACTGTCAAGTCATGGCTTTCAAAATCGTTTGATATGAAAAATATGGGTGAAGCAGACTATATATTGGGTGTTAAGATCCAAAGCGATCGTTCCAAGAATTTTTTGTGTTTATCTCAAGAAACTTATATAAAGAAAATATTGGAATGTTTTTCGAAGGAATAGTTGCAAATCCATGGATACTCCTATAGCAAGAGGTGAAACTTTAAGCCTTGAAATGTGTCCAAAGACTGAAAAAGAAAAGGAAGACATGTCTCGAGTTCCTTATTCTAGTGCTGTCGGGAGTTTGATGTATGCTATGATGTGTACTCGCCCAGACATTTATTATGTCGTAAGTCCAGTTAGCAGGTGTCAATCCAATCCTGGAAGAGATCATTGGAAAGTAGTAAATAGAATATTTCGATACCTGAAGGGAACTACATGTCATACACTGTGTTATAGTGGATCTGATTTATTCATAAGAGGTTATACAGATGTTGATTGGGTTGGTGACCGGGATGATAGAAAATCAACATCTGGTTATGCTTTCTTACTAAATGGTGGTGCTATTTCATGGAAAAGTAAGAAGCAAACTTGCACAGCTCTTTCAACAATGGAATCTAAATTTGTGGCTTGTGCGTCTACAGTACAAGAAGTTGTTTGGTTAAAGAGATTCTTTGAGCATTTGAGTATTGCAAAGAATTCTAAGGGTCTGATGATTCTATATTGTGATAGTCAAGCGGCTATCACATACACAAAGGATCCAAAGTATCACACCAAGACCAAACACATTGACATCAAGTATAACTTTGTGAGAGACGTAGTGGCAAGTGGAGAAATAACTTTGCAATACATTCCTACACATGAAATGATAGTTGATCTTTTTATGAAGGCAATCTCTAGAGACTTGTTTGAAAAACATGTTAAGACTCTAGGTTTACATAGAGTATGATGATATTTCAGTATTGTAAAATGACTTGATTGTTATAATATTCTCTTCTATATAAAACTATTGAATTTATGTTCAAATGTAGTAGGCATGTGATAATATGTAAGCTATAAAATGTGTCGAACAAGTCGTGAGATTGGCTCTCTCACACGAGCAATTGCATCTTACGTCGGGGAACGTGAAGAGATGAGTTTCACCACCATTTTATGACTTGTTTTGTGACCCAGACATAAGTTTCTCCATGAAAATGATTTTAAGGATCACTGAAGAGAGAAACTAGGGTTAAACATCTAGAGGTGTTTAGACCAAGGTCTGTACGATGTTCAATAATCGAAAGAATGAGACACATACACCAATTTAAGGTATAAACATTGTAGCACGTGTTTCATACCACGTGTGTCAAGTGATCAATGGGTTAATGAAAGAATATTCCCTGCTTCTTCATTGTGTGAGACCCAGAAAAGTTAAAATGACTTTTCAATGAAATACCCTTTGACCTTTTGCTGTTTCTTGAAGTTTCAATCGATGCTGCTACTTTAGCATGTTACTAATAGCCATGAGCAATTCGGCAATGCAGTACATGTCTAAGAAAGTAGTTGATATGGAACATATAGATTCGAGTAGAAAGGGAAGATGATTAAATGAACAATTCAACTTGTATACATAAGTCGGCTATTACACTCGAGTGTAATTGTGTGTATAAAGTTAAATATGAACTCGAGTTCACCTCTTTAAGAGGTTGAGGGATCGAATAAGTAACTACTGAAGTAGTGAATGACGTCTGGGGTATTGTGAGTAATAGTGTCCTTAAAATAGTAGTGAATTCTTTCCACAAGTGATTGGATTCTTATGTAGGGCTTGTAAAACCTTAAAGGTAAGCTCTTCATGCTCACAAGTCGCACAAACTATTTGTCGTATGAATTGTGTGTCTGATTGATATAATGTTGACTTGGGTCTTGTCCACTATGTGCGAAGTGGGAGATGTAAGTTTTGGGTCGTAGGTCACCCGTGTGGACCCGACCCAATCTGTTTTATGCCTTATCCAATTAATTAATTAATTTGGATAATTCCTTTTAAAAGGATAAGGCAAAATAGTTACATAGTAATTGTTCAACCTCTTCTTAAAAGACTCCTAGTGGGAGTATTTTGAAAACAACGTAAAAATGTGAAATGTGAAAGATGGAGAGGAAACGTTAGAAACAACAGAGAAAAAGAAAAACTAGTGATCCTAGACAAATCAATCAACACACAAAAGAAGACTTCTAGTTTGTGAACAAAGATCTTTGTTTCCTAGTGATTCAAAGAGGACTTGAGTGCAATCTTGTCAAAGTAGCAAAATCAACGACTTCCGCTGCAAATTACAAGGTACACATCTCGATGTTGATTTGGCTTATAATTCCTTCAAAATTTGTTATTTACATTGGGTACTAAGACTCTGATATAACATGACACAATGTGGAAATGATGAAAAAAATAGAACGACATGATATACACAGACCGATATGTCCCCATTGGTCCCGACTGGCCAATGAGACAGACATACATTATTCTCTATGACATTTGCATTGCACTTCATTATCATTAATTGGTATCTATGAGTGAATTTCTATAATTGTGTTTATTGAATCAGAAAGTTGCATTAATATTGCTGAGAGTCTAATGGTGTAGTTAATTTGCTAGACGGTTTATATTGCATATGTCCTTTGTTACTATTGTAACTGCTAGGATAAGCCAGATTTTGATTTTTGTGCTAGTTGTAGTATTTCTACACCACTTTGCTTAGGGTTAGCTAGAGATATTTCTAAGTATCATTATTGTGTTGGTACACACTCCCTTATCATCCTCCTACATCAATACTTATGATTACATGAGGTAGCTGCTCGTTGCTCCAACAAACGACACATACCTTTATTATGTCTTATTTCTATTCTAGAACTGGAGATTCATACTTGTTCTTTCATCGAATCTATGTTATTATCTAGTGACTCATACACGTGACACTAGGTTTTAGGGGAGGTTAGGTGTCACAACTCAAATTCACAAGTCATGATGGCACTTATGTTCTCAACCGATAGGTAAGCCAACCTAATAATCTTACCAATTCAATTTAATTTAATTAAGAGAAAGATAAGTGAAAAAGTAAAATATCCTGAGAGTAAATCCTTAAAAATGAAAATTCGGAAGACTGAAATAACACCTAAGATTTGATGTCGTAAACACAAGAGTTTCTAAAACACGGTGCAAGTTTGAAAATAAAATGACATGTCTAAACGTAAGAAATATCCTTTCTAAATACTAAACAATAGAATAAATAATAAGATAAAAGAAGGTGTGGACTGCGGAACAACCAAGCAGCTCACCATAACTCTAAGATAATCCAAGCTCAGACTCAAAAAGCTTCATGAGATGTGCTCTTATTCGGAATCGAATCTGCACCACAAGAGAGTGGAACAAGTGTAGTATGAGTACAAAACCACGTATACTCAGTATATCTCATAGATCGACAACGAAACAGTAGTGACAAAAGTATATAAAAAATCATCCTTTAATTTTATTAGTCTATATTATACTTATAAGTCAAGTTTCATCAAATAAGGATAATCAAATGTCACATAATGTCTAATCACCAATAAAGCATATAGTCAAACAAGAATGAAGGATATAATGAGATGTAATGCAATGTAACATCATGAAATGATATGCCTTAAATGCCAGTATTGTCTCAACCATATATACACGATACTTCTTGAAAATACATTGAGAGTTAGTGACCCATGGGAGACTCGCGAGGTCCATATACTGATACCGATGATCTCCACGTGTCTGTGCAGATGATCTAAACGCACTATCATAAAATCAAAGAATCATCAGCACAGACAACCTTCACGTGCTCAACTTATAATCATAAATTAAACAATCCCAACACAAATGATCTCCACGTGCCCAACTTATAATCATAAATCAAACAATCCTAGCATGAAAGATCTTAACATGCCCAATTTATACTCAATTTCATGTCAATGCATGTTCACAATACAATATCAATAAAAGATAATAATGATGCATCATAATCAATCAAATGTCGGTATGATATGTAATTACCTCAACTATCACAAATACATGAATTCAAATAAGAAACACAACCACATAAAAGAAACCAAGTCAATAATACATCAGCTAATGTCCATCTGTTATGGCATTCTTGGATTACAATCCATCATTCTACAGTAATAAACTTTTCCTTTATAACACTGTACTCATACAATTGTCCGTCACACCAACGGTATGAGAACCCCATCTTTCGTCCTTAATTACCCATTGTCTATTCCATTTTGAATCTTTAATTAGAAAAATATCATTCAACGAGTCTGAAAGTCTTAACATACCTTGAAAGTCGAACACATGCCACAGATTCGATCCTCAATATTTTGCCTTTCCCTTTCGTAAAGCTTCTGAATATTTCCAATCTATCAAATATGCATAATCCGTAAGCAAACGATTTTGTAGACACCCGTATTACTATATGTATAGCCTAGACCCAAAAACTCACTCACAGCTACAATCAAGTTTATAATATTGATGCCAATTAATTTTTCAAGTCTCATATTTCTTAAATTTCAAGCCTAGAACTCTCCAAATAACATAAATCTAATGGTATTCATATAATACAATACACCTAACATTTAATTATCTATCTCAATATAGAAAAACTTGACTTATAATATGATAATAATTTGAAAAATAAGCCAAATTTCGAATCATTCATGAAAAATCAAACCTTCAAAACCTTAAAATATCTATGCATTATCACTTATATCAATCATTTGAAATCATCAGAAATAATGGAAAAGCCAAACCTTGTCGACAATAATTATTAACTAACAGAAAAAGCCACACTTGCGTGTTCAGAGTCAAAAGGACAAAAGAATTGAGCAAAATTTTTAAAAGGGCAATAAAAATTGAGTATAGAATCAAAATGGCAACATTTGGATGGAGGGGGCAAATGACGTTAAATTGTATGTGCAAGACTCATGTCAGAATGAGCCTTACAAGGCTCATTAAAATAAAATAAAAATTATCCCTTCTTCATTATTTATTCAATCGTTTTGTTGTTGTGTTTTCATGTTTTTTTTTCTATTTTCACTATTTATATGTAAATAAAAAAGTAAGTGATGCAGTCAAGTTTAATAGTTTTTTTATATAATTTGATAATATTGAGGATAAAATATAGGGATATGAAAAAAAAATATAAAGGACAACTTTTAGACATTGCATATTATTTTAGAGATTATCGTTTGCCTCGACGAGGTTGTTGTTGTTTATGTGTACCCGTTCCACACATGGTTGGTATGTGTGGTCTTGTTGTTCTTTGAGGGTTGTTAATGGACTTGTTTATTATTACTAAATTCAATAATAAATTTAATTTTACAGGACATTAACATTCCTCGAAAAACAACAAGGACACACGTACTAACCATGTGTGGCACGGATACACATAAACAACAATCGAACTCTTACTCAAATCGGTGATCAGTACTGTATATGCTCATATAAAAGTATTCTCTAGTTGAGTTAATACTCAAAAGACCCTTTTTAAGGGATAACTGACTTTACTTTATCTGTCTAAAATGATTCTGAAAACTCTTTATTATTTTCTTGAAATAGTAATTTCTTTCTCAATGTAAAATAATATATTTGGTACCTTAAAAGTTCCCTTAAAACTCTTTTCAAAATTATGTTTATAGAAATATACTTAGACTCACTTTAAAGTTCACAATCAATGCAACGAGAATAATTTTACAAAGGCTTTCAACAAAATCTCATAAGCTAGGGTTTATGTGAAATATAAGCATGAACAACAACTCAAAGATATCAATATATAGAATATCATACTCTCATAATTAGGAAATTAAACTCGAAATAAGAACACAATTTGAATTCAGGAAAAATCATGAAATTTTGAGTAGAACACTGAATTCAACTCTTACTGACTGAATTTACATATAGGGCTTGAGGAAGAACTTAGTCCAACACTGTGAATAGTATTACATACATGGTTATGAAGCTCTTGAATTGAAAATTTTGGTGAAGACTTCATTTTTCTTGAGCTTGAGTAAGAACAATAGCTTTCTTGGAGGAAATCTTTGATCTTGAAATCTTGGTGCTTGATCTTGAGAAAATAAACTCTTTTATGTGGAAAAACCTTGGATGGGAAGTTTCTCTTTGTATCTTGAATTTTTGAAATGGAATTTTTAGGGTTTTTGATGAAGAAGAGGAACCCTAGGTGAGTTTTGAGAAAAACTTTGGAGACTTGAATGTTTATATTAATGATTATGAGAGGAAACTTAGTTAGTTGAATGATATGCTCCTTTAAAATACCTAAAAACGACTTAGAATATGGCTAAAAACTTGGGAAAGGACTAAAATAACCCTGGAACACGTGCACTAAATTTCTAGAAAAAACCGCAGCAAGCCTTCACGGAAGGCTTTACGGTCCGTGGAACATTTCACCGTCGGTAGTTTCAATTGTGAAACAATGACTGACTGACAGGGCTTCACTTAAACGAGCATAAATTTTTATTCCAAAATTTGAAATGAGGCAAACTTCATGATGTTGGAAAGAATACTCATAGAGCTTTAATTTGATAGTTCATGGGCTATTTAATTCTTCATATGCTAAGATATATGGTCGTTTTAAGTTGACGTAAATAGAATTTTATATCAAAACTCAATCGGTAAGGAAACTTTTAACTCAACTTTGTGCTAGAGATTCTTGTGACCTTAATTAGGTGTAAAAATGTCAAAATTTAGGCTTAGAAAAGGTGAGAAAAGACTAAAATAACCCCTCTTAAAAATTGACCATCTACGAAAGGACATCTATTGTCCGTACAAAAGTATACGGGTCGTATACCCTCTTGTAGGAACAGACTTAGTTTTTTGGATTTCTGAAGTTGGGGTTTATGGACCCTTCTACAGCCTGTAGAAACTTTGACGGGCCATCCTGCTCATCCGTAGAAAACTTACTGGAAGGGTGTTTCAGGACTTGATTCCACGAGTCCTTTTATGGACCGTGGAAGCTTCTATGATTCATAGTTCGGTCTGTGAAACTTAGACCTGAGAATCAACTTTCTAGAGCTTGGTTCCACAAATCCATATTCAGTCTGTAGATATTGATACATGTCGTAGGTGCCTTTTGTGGCACGAGACTGCAAAAAAAATTCAAGGTCTAATTTGGGATTAGAATTTTTGGGGTGTTACAATGAACCATTTTTTCCTCCACCTCGAGCTTATGAATTGGATCCCCAATTTTTCTTCAAGTTTTCAACTATGCTCCAATGGTGGAGTACAAGCTCAATAAAGACAAAACATAAATATTATATTCTGCTCTTTTTGACTTTCATGTGATGAGTGTTGTTTTGCCTCAACAACTTTAGAAAAATTAGAATATAAGCATCATCTATCATTTTCCTTGACCCTTTTCATGTTTGTAAGAATCCATACTCATTTCACCATCTTGTGTGGTCATTTAATAAGCATTATAGGTTTGTCAACTTTCTCTTTGTGATACAAATTAGAGTTATCTAAAATTGTATTTTTTATGGACATGGTTGACTCTGATACCACTTCTTCAAAATAAAAATCATCAAATTCTAATTGGTTAGGTTATTTTTATTCCATTATGAACTCTTGCATTTGCACCTCAAGTTCTTCCTCCTATTCACTCTCTACTTGGTCACTATTCACAATATTATTGATGGGCTTAAAAAAGGGCAGGACAAATAAGCACAATTATAAAAGTGTTCATCATGACCATCACATTTATCACACATATTTCACGCATAAGATTGAGGAGACACCTATTAGGAATAACCATCATCTAGCCACACATAATCATTAGATGTCATTTATTTATTTTAATTTTTTTGAAAACAAAACAAATATGTACAAAAATTAAAAATTGTTCAAACTAACTAACCTAGCAATATTTACAAACCACGACTAAATCGTCAGTTCCCTAGCAATAACGTCAAAATGTGATCACACCCAAGATTCATCCTAAAAAGGATAAGCAACCGCTACAAATATAATTCAGTTTTTAAGTTTGGAGTCGAATCCCACATAGAATTAACATTTACCTATAACTATTCAATATTACTAAGAAAGTGGATTTAAGCAAATATTTAGTTTTAAAGATTAAGATTCTTTCTTCTAACAAATTAACTAACAAATATTAAAGCAATAAAATTATCAACTAAAAAGAATGGGTTGACTTTAAAATTTAGTAGGCACAAAGTTATGATTTTCCCAATTGTCGGATTCCATCTTGCTATGTTAGCTATAATTTCTCCGAACTAATCTCTATTTATCATGAATCTTCTCTTAGTACAACTATCTCTCGACCAAGATATTTGTACTAAGAGAAGATTTCTTGATATTAATAAAGATTCATTCTGACCTTATGAAAATGAAGGAGAACTTGTTGGTGCTGAAATATCATATCTTAGTGTAATTGGTGCAGTAATGTATCTTGTCAATAATTCTAGATCAGATATAGCTTTCTCGGTATGCTTGTTAGCAAAGTTTAGTTCTTCTCCAACATGAAGACACTGGAATGGAATTAAGCATATATTTATATACCTCTAAGGGACCATTGATATGAGATTGTTTTACTCAAATGAATCCAAGTCACACTTGATTGATTATGCAGATGCATTGTCTGATTCCCAAAAAGGCCGATAGCAGACAAGCTATTTATTTACATGCAGTGGTACAACTATATCATGATGTTCAACAAAACAATCTATGGTTGTCACTTCTTCAAATCATGCAGAGATAATAGCCATTCATGAAGCAAGTCGAGAATGTGTTTGGTTAAGATCAATAGCTCAACACATTCAAGAAACGTGTGGCCTTTCTTTGAAGGAGATGTCCCAATAATATTGTATGAAGACAATGTTGCATGCATAGATCAACTAAAGGGAGGACACATTAAAGGAGACAGAACAAAGCACATTTCACCAAAATTATTTTTCATGATCATCAAAAGAAGGGTGATATAGATGTTCAACAAGTTCGGATAATTTAGCAGATATGTTTACTAAGTCGTTGTCAACTTCAACCTTTGAGAAATTGAGATACAAAATTGGAATGTTTCGTCTTCAAGATATTAAATAATATTTTCATCAGGGGGAGTAAATACAAGCTGCACTCTTTTTCCCTTAACCAATATTTTTGTCCCACATGATTTTTCTTGGTAAGGTTTTTAATGAGGCAGCAAACAATATAATACATATTAAGAGTGACTATGTACACTCTCTCTTCTTCTTCTAGAATTCCTTTGTACATGGACATCAAGGGGGAGTGTCGAAAATAACGAAATGTGGATGTCCTTTTAGGATTTAGGCATGACTTTGAAGATTTCCTTCGTGACTTGGAAGGATTACAAATACACTCCTACCTTCTATATATATTATCTTATAACAATTACCAAATTTTTCGCCTTACTTCACACAACTCTCAAATCTCTTTTCAAAAGATATTTATAGACTATTTATAAATATATAAAAAAAGTCTCAAATAAAATAATAAAATCCAAAATAACTTTTAAAATATCAGGCCAAATAGTGCGATCAACCAAATTTCTGGTGACAAATTGATGGCCACTGGCTTGCTGCTATGTTCCCCACTTGTCTCCATCCTCTTTTTTCCTTTCTTTTCTTCCGTTTAATTTATTTTTACTTTGAATCTTTTTATCTTCATATTATTTAATTTTGGCATCGTGAAATATAAGTCAAAAAAATAAAGTAGAAGGGAAGAATTGGAAGTCGGATCCAAATTTCTTAGATCTTTTTAAGGCCTCATTTGTTTGCACTTAATGAAGGTCTGAATTTCAGACATTAAGGCCTCATTTGTTTCCATTAAGATTAAGACATCTGAATCTGAATAAAAATCTAAATATTAAGATGTGCATTAAGATTTAGATGTCTAGATCTGAATGAACATCTGAATATTAAGATGTGGTCTCTAGATCTGAACATTGAATGAATAAAATTGTTTGTTTTCAATATCTGAATGTGCATATGAGATTAAACATCATAAAATATTATAAAATTTCATTTCAACAAAAAAGTATTACTTTTTAATAAAAATAATATTTTAAATATTTATATTTGATTAAAATAAATTATGTGATATGCAAAAAAAAAATTATATATCGATATAAATATTATTGTAATGTGATTTCTTTTAAGAATTCAACATAAAAATCTTTAATAAGAAAATATATCACGAAAAAATATATTGCATAGGCATAATATAATATCAAAAAGTTCAACAAGTATGATAGATACTGGTCGAAAAATAATAAAGAAGGTCTCACATCATCAAAGCCTAACATATATTCTAGCTAGTCAGAATAATTAAAGAATTTCTAATTTTTTTTGGATGATCTTAATTCATTTCTCTAACTTGTGAACCCGTGGCGTCATCATGCTTTTTTGTAGTTGTCACTTTCACAAAATATACTAACAATTGTACTGTATAATGGTTCTTCGCATCCAATTTCATATAATTTTTTCTTTGCATTCTTCAAAGCTAGTTGTACTATTTTTTAATCAATAAATCCAAAGCAGTACTCATCTTCTCATCAATTTCTTCTTCAAAACTTTTCTTCAACCGAACTAAAGATTGGGATGAAGAATTATTAGGAGCTCCATCATTTTTGTCACCAACTAGATATAAGTATAACTTGGACTCCAATCATGACCTCCTATTGCAATTCAACATTCAAAAAAATTGTACACAAATTCGGAAGGGTAGAGGTGAAGTCTTCAATGTCTTTGGCCTAAACAAATTACATTTTCATAAGAGACCTCATATATGTATATATGGTAGTTTTTATTAATCATGACTACTATTTTTTACTCAAAAATCTTGAGTTCTTGATAAACACAAATACACCAAAAAATATTATTACAGTTCCTGACAAAATCAATACAACCCAAAAATATTGTTAATATAAGAAAATACTTGTATACACTACAACAAAAAGGCTCATTAAAGACCAAAATATAGTGACAAGTTATAAATATGGTCCCTAAAATGTACTTATAAGGATGATATTATTTACTAGTCCCTATTTGACTATATTATTTTCTAAAATTAAAAATGACTGGTCCCTAAGTAAAAAATTTCAGCGGAAACTACAAGATAAGAGCGGGAACAAAAAGTGAAAAACTAAAAGGCTCTAAAAAATTCTCTCTATAGTAATAACCTAAAACCCCAAAATCCATTAATAAAAGTAGTAGATTTTTCTTTCTCTCTCCAGCAATATGCAAAAATCACTGATGTATCCTTAAT
>JAJOOR010031717.1:0-13699 GCA_036250505.1 Solanum acaule | reverse complement strand
AATATCAACACATATTTGCTAAATCACACCCCAAGAATGGGGGTTTTTAGCCACACATCAAGAAATAACAAAATACACCTAAAATGATAGTAAAATCAAATGGGTATAAGAAATTAAACCTTAATTTAAGCAAAGGAAGAAGAATAAAGAAGACTCACTTCCAACTTGGGGAAGATGAACTCCTTTCTTCAAGTTCCCAAAAACCCCCTCCAAACTTGAGAGAAAATATCTCAAAAATACTATTCTATTCTGGAAATTAAAATAAAAGTTTGACCCTTAAAAATAATAATAATATCAGTATTTATAGACTTCAAAATAGCGCTGGTGGATCTTTCGGCAAAGTTAGGCGATGTCGCCGAATGACTTCGGCGACTCACCTTTCGTTTGTCTCATCGTTGTTTCGTGCTTGCCTTAAGCACCTTCATGTTCTGGACCATTGGGCGGTATAGTACTGCTTCGCGGAACTATTCGGCGAAGCGCCGACTGCTCCTTTCATCGCCTTTTTTATCCTTCTCCTTCAGGGCTTCACGTACTGGAACAAAGAGCGGAGTAAATTCCTTCGGCAAATCGCCAAGTATGTTTGGCGATGCTCGGGCTTTAGCTTCATCATTCTTTTCAGCCCTTTTGTTCCTTTTTGCGCCTAAGTGTCCATGTTTTCACTAAAACTTTGAATACCTGAAACTTAAGAGTTTTCATCAGATATTCAAACAAAATAAAGCCCTAAATAAGTCCAATTTGTGGACTCATCAGTGCCTCAAATTTGGATCTCTCTACCTAGAAATATATTGAATACTGCGATAACTCATGAATAGCTCATATTGCTTTCCAAGTAATTAATGCCTCTAAGTTTTCAAAGTAAAAAAATATATCATTGTCAAATCTAAATAATGAGTAGAGTAGATATTCTTCTACACCTCTAACCATCTCAAAGTATACTTTATTACCTTACCATTATACATCAAAACATTTCCAAGATCAACTTACGAAGCATTATAATACTCCGTGAACTCTTTATATTTCATTGATAAGGTCAAAATTGAGTCGAAAGTCAACAAAGTCTTACATTTTTGAAAGCTAGCCTCGCACTCCTTAGACCATTAGAAAGTTAAATTCTTCTGAGTTAGTTTTGTCAATAGTGACACAATAAAAAGGAAAGTCGTCCAAATCCCATCTGTAGTAACCTATCAAACCCACAAAACTCTGGATCTCTATAGATAAAGTAGATCTAGCTCAATCTCTAAGTGTCTCAATTCTTTGAAAATCCATCATATTGTCATCCTTAGTCACCACATATCCAAAAATATTACAAAACTAAGATAGAACTCACACTAACAAAACTTTATATAATGTCATTGCTTCTTCAAATTTTGGAGTAAAATTCCTAAATGTTACTCATGATCCTCTCTACTATGAGGATAGATCAAAATATCATCAATGTAGACTATAGCAAAGAATTTTAAATAAATCATAAATAACCTATTCATCAATTTCATAAAAATTGATGAGGAGTTATTTATCCCAAAAGTCAAAATTAAGAGCTCATAATGTCATAAGAGGTCCTGAAGGTTATCTTAAAGATATTATTCGTCCTAACCCTGAATTCTATAGTAATCAACTATCAATTCAATCTTAGAGATTACCAAACTCCTAAACAGGTCCTCAATACGCGAAATATGATACTTGTTCTTAATGATCTCCTTGTTTAATTTTCTATAGTTGATGCACATTCCTTTGTTTTCACAATTAAGACTAGAGCAATTCAAGGAGAAATAATTGGTCTAATAAAAGTCACTTACTCAACAAATCTTTTACTATTTTTTTAATTTTGTTGGAGCGTTCAAATTAGAAGTGATACAAATGGGCTAAACTCTCAGCTCTAAATCAATTCTGAAATTAAAATCACGATCAGATGTGTAACACCCCGGAAATTAGTAGGTTAAACTAGAGCTAAACGTGAAGGTTAGATTCAAGGAAGGAGGGAAAGAGCCAAGGCAAAAGGCCAAGGGCCAAGGCTGCCCAAGCCTTTGCCAAGGCACTGCCTATGACCAAGAGGGTTTTCACGACCCATGGTGGCCACCGCGCCTCGTGGTGCCACTCGTGGTGGTGAGGTAGTTTCCTCCCTAAGGATTCCCAACATTAGCTCATCTTCATGAGCCACTTCACGGCCAGTGGTGAAGACCACGGCTCGTGGGAAGGCTCGTGGTGATGCCTTCACCACTTGAGAGGCCAAGGCATGATGGCAATCCACTATCTCAAGGCCCACGAGAGGGACCACGGCTCATGGTAGGCACCACGGCTCGTGGATCCCCTTGTTAAGTTGTCTTGGGCTTGTGAGCTAAAGGCACAAGTTGCCTAGCCACTGCCTCAAGTCCACGAGAGGGACCATGGCTCGTGGTCATGACTATGGCTCGTGGAGCCCCTCGTGGCACCTGGGCAGCTCACTTTTAAGTGAGGGGTGTTTTGGGAAATTCCGGTTTAAGTCTGTTCAAAGTGAAGTCGTTTTAGGTAAGTTTAGGGTCACTATATAAGTCATATTTTAAGTCAAATTCACCCAAAACTAAGTCATATTTTCACAACACCCAAATAATTCCCAAAGTTCATCTCCTCTTCAAAAATTCTCTCTCTAGAACTTCAAGGAATAAGAAGAAGGAAGTTGGAGCTAGGGTTCAAGAAACAAGTTCTTCTCATCAAATTCATTGGGCTTCATTGTTAAGGTATGGTAGTCCTTCATCCATGGATAGATTTCATCCATGGAGTCCCTTCAAAACTCAATTTCAAAGTTGGAAATCCCCAAAAGTTAGGGTTTAATTTCAAAGTCATGGGTTCCTTTCAAAAATGATTCTAATGATTGAATTACTTTATACTATGATTGAATTGATGATTTATTATGGTTTTTATGTTGAAATCCCCAAGAACCCATGAAATACCTATTTCCCCAATTATGATCTTGTGATGTGGGTTTGTTGATTATAGGAGAATGTTATGAGATTATGCTTTTAGTAGTTGGATTACTTGATTTGTGTTAATATCCATGTCTAATGTAGTGAATTCTAGATGTGTTTATATGATATGAGTTTTGACCCTTGAAAGGGAAAATTATGATATTATGCATGATTATGAGATTTATGTATATGCTTTAAGAACACTTTGAGAGTGAAGTGATTATGATTATGATCTTGTTGTGTGTTGTTGAAAGGTTATTCTCATATACACACTTATGTATGATTATGGTATGATGTGAAAGGTTTTCTCACAATATGATGATTCTAAGGTTGAAAGGCTATTCTCACCTATTGAATCTATGAGCTATCTTATGAATTATGTTGGATTGAGTGTCAAGATATTCTTCCATGTATATGAACTTAAGTCAAAACTTAATATGTAATATGTGGGATAAATGCTTAGCACTGAGTGGATATTGAACATGGGATGGAATCTCTTTCGATAGAAAGGCCGGGTTTCTAGAAGCAATCTCTTGAGATAGAAGCTCCCTCGTTAGAAAGGGCGGGTTTCTAGTAACAATTTCCTTATCCCATAAACTACATGCCCCCGTAGGATATTTAGCTACTGGATCCACCTAAAGCTAAAAAAACATGGTCTTACCTTAGGCAAGTAGGACAACCCTTTACGGTGTGGGTAACACCGGATTCCATGTTAAGCTCACTTGGTCTATGTCGGTTAAGGTTCCCACTATGACAACAATATGAACAAGAATATGAATTTTGTACTATGGTTACTCAAGAAGCTTTATTTAGTATGGGTGAGATTATGGGATCTTATTCATGCATTGCACAAGTATGCTTTGAGGGTACTTATGGTATGTTTCCCTTATGTTATGATGATCTATATGTTGATTATGCTTATGACTTATGTTTTTCCACTATCTTCAAAATGATGTTTCAACTTAGTAAAGTGCATGCATTCAAATGAAATGTCCCTTTTAGTATGTTTTAAAGGGTTTTATCCATGGCTATCATACTTAGTGCATTTTTGTACTAATGCCTACTTTCACTACATTTTTCCCAAGTGTAGGGTCTGGTTCTCAAGGTGGTCCTCATTGTGGTTAAAGCTTCGATTTGCTCATTTCTCCTAGCTTGTTGGTGAGTCCTCATGATTTGAGGACGGATGTCATCTCTTTGTAGTTCTTTCATTGTATTTCCTTTTCGGACTATGTTATATGGGCTATGATCCTTTTCATTTCGACTATTGTAATAGATTGCTAATTGAGACAAGTCTAGACTTCCGCTTTCCTCTATGAAAATTTTGGATTTGAAAATGCATTTTTATCTTTATTGTTCTATGCTTATGTCGTGATATGCTAAGTGGCTTACATGGTTCCCTTTCAGGGTTCTATGTGCCTTGTTATATCTAGGGGATACCCCTGGGTCGTGACAAGATGGGACACCTTCAAAAAATTATTTCATCACTGACACTGATTCTAAAGAGGAAGTATCGATACTCATATCATGAAATTAAGCCAAATAGATGAGATATCCCTCTCAATCATACACTAAGTCTTTGAAAACGATATTACGTTCCTCGGATAGATACTAAGGATGACCTACCACTTCAGTTTAAGAATACCCAACATATCTAAGGTCACAATCTAAAATTTCATAATATGGATGAAGTTAATCTATACCAAATGTGATATCAACATCTATCATATTCAAAATAATTAATTATATCCACATGTTTTATCCTATAAAATCAACAACTTAAGATCGATGTAATCAATCCACCACTAAGAGCCATCTAAGGGTGTCTAAATACGTACAAACATAGAAGGAGGGTCATGAAACATATTCATTCAAGTAGGTCCACAGTCAAAACAAAACTACAAAAGATTGAAAGCATATTGAACAGTACTTGGAACAACTTTGGTTACTCTAAGAGAGTTAGTTGTCTGACTCTATAATATTTACAACCACCATAACATTGATTCATGATTTGTAGGGTGATTCTTTTCCACTATGTTCATGTCTTTATGAATATTCCCACATAGTTTCATACATGTATCCTTGTACGAACTTCTTTAACTAAGAACTATATTTCCCTTTTTGTTTCAACTTATACTATTCATCCTCAATTCAATTTTCAAAAGAAATTTTACAAGTTGAATATGTCAATATATCTCATTAAGCACCACTTTAAAAGTCTCTGCTAATTGAAACTCCACTTAGCTCATATATCTTGATGTATTATCTGGAGACCACCTTGCGACTTACATCAAACAGACAGTATATCAATATCGTCATTATGTCATTCAAATTGAACTAAATAACTTCTTTTTAATACACCAATACTCTAAAGAATAGAAAGAAAATCTTTCATACGAATCTTATAACAAGTTTTGTAACCTCAAATGTTATTATAAAGAATCATGATCTATGTCTTTGTCAACACTTAACTTTTTATCTACCCTTTTCAAGATAACTATTCTCTTAGTTGGTTAATCAATCCTTTTGTCACGCCCCGAGCTACCCCTGAGACATGGACACGGGATCTAGGATCAGAAGTGACCCCAAGAAAACCCTACTGGCATGACATGAGCATACTAAGAATATTAATAATTGATGTGGAAGCTAATCATAAAGTAAATCTGAAATGATGGGGAATACCCATATACTAAAACTGCATATATCAAATCTGAGAGTTTAATACAAAGGACATATCAAACTCAAATACTAAGCTGAATCAAACTATGTTTGAAAATAGCCTCTAACTGACTAGAAGTGTTGGGACATGCCCCAGCTAAATCTAGCAAAACTAAAACTAAAAGACTGAAAACTGAAAGATAACATGACTATTGTCCTCGAAGAATGAGGACTCATCACTGATGCTGCGAAACTGGAGATCGGGAACCGATCTAAGCATGATCTGGAAGCTGAGAACCTGAACCTACATCACAAGAAGATGTAACGCAGAGTATGCATCAGTACTTGAAAGGTACTGAGCATGCAGGATAGAGTAAAGCTGAAATAAACATATAACTGAACAAGCAATAAAGCAAGGATATATTCTGAACATGATATATATATATATACTGAATATTGAACTAACTGGATGCAATGACCAAATTTATAACATTCTGAGAATGAATATTGATTGTACTAAAATGTGGTCAATGCAATGGAGTCTAACTGAACTGTGGAAGCTACCAATAACCGACAATAAAACCACATGAGCTAAATGTGGAGTCCGATGTATAAGCCCTATCGAGAGGACCCAATATATCCTGCCACAGGTAAAAAGGCATGTCTGGCTTGATCACTAAATGATTCCCACAGAGGGGACTTACAACCTATGTGGCTCGTAGTTCTGGGACTATATGGGTGATTGACCCTAGTCCAACTCGGTATTTTGCTACTCCCAATAGATTAAATGATTAACACATCATGACTGAATTTCTGTAATAAACCAGATATCTCAAAACTAACATGCAAACTAGGAATGCACAATAATATATTGATAATGACACATTCAAGACTGAGGCATGTATATATGAAGTACTGAAATATCTTACCTAGCATGTGTAATTCAAGAACTACATAGCTAGGGTTCTGAAATTTATTCTAGAAACCAAGTAATAACATGATAATCTGATTTGGAACATTTAAATAACTAATGCATAATAATCTGCTGAAGTTCTAGAAACCCTAGGTCTAATTAATAATAGGGAATCAAGAATTTGACTGAAATATAAGGACCTAATGGGAGAAAGGAACCCATAAGTGAAATCCCACATACTTGGTGATGAATTCCACGGAGAAATCTTTCAATTTTGGGGCTGGAACTGATGGAATCTTGTTGCGTTCTTGAACTAAGGATCTTGACAACTTTCTCCTCTTAGTGTTCTAATTTTTCTAAGTTCTGAAGAATGATTTGACTTAGGTAAGTTCTAGTTATGTATCTACGCGAAAACTGACCAAAACCACGTAGTTTTGGGTTAAAACGACGTAGTTTAGGGATCGAACAAAATAGGAAAAGACCAAACGACCCCTAACTTAAAAGTTGTCGGGGTCACCAATGGACGGGACTGACAGACCGTCGATAGACTGACAGTTCGTGCTGGTCAACCGTTAGTTCGGACTGGGAGCAGAATTTGGGGGTCCAACCTACGGCCCTGGACCACGGACCATGGTCTGACCTACGATCCTAGCGTGGTTCAGGACTTAGCCAAAATTTATGTGCCTTCTAGGGAGAAGCTACTAGTTTCCGGGGTCTGATCCACGGACCGTGGCCTGGCCTACGGACCGTGGGTTCTGCCGTGGGTCGACCCTTAGAGGAATTTCTGGGGGTTTCTGAGGAGAGGGTCGAAGTTTCGAACCACGGACCACTAGCACGGGCCGTGGGTCACCCTACGGTCCGTGGGTGGCAATTGTGGGTTGCAACTACAAATACGGGGTGTTACATTATCTCCCCCTTGGGAACATTGGTCCTCAAATGAAGACTAACTAGCTGAAAATGGAGGGAAAAAGCTGAAACCCTACCACAAAAAAAACTAAGACTGATTTCTAACTGAACTGAGTTCCAAGAACATGAAAATACGCTGAAAATACAAGTATAACTGAAGAAACATGCTACTAAGACTGAATTTGCGCATGAATAACTGAAAAATTGAAGAGGAACTAATACCTCAAGCTAGAGTGGAATCGAAGGAAAAAAGTGAGGATACTTGGCCTTCATGGCTGCTTCTGCTTCCCAAGTAGCTCCCTCTACGGACTGACTCCTCCACAAAACCTTGACTGAAGCGACTTCTTTGTTTCTCAACCTTCTAACCTGACGATCGAGAATCTCAACTGGTACATCCTCATAAGTGAGACTATCCTTAAGAGCCACACTCTCTAATGGTACTACAGATCCTGGATCACCCACACACTTCTTCAACGACGAAATGTGGAAAACCAGATGCAGTACTGCTAGTTCTGCTGGCAACTCTAACTTATAAGCCATTTTACCAATCCTTTTCAGAATCTTGTAAAGGCCAACATATCTAGGACTGAGCTTCTCTTTCATTCCAAATCTCATCACCCCTTTCATAGGTGACACTTTCAGGAAAACTCACTCATCAACTTGGAACTCTAGTTCCCTTCTCCTTACATCTCCATAAGACTTCTGGCGATTCTGAGTTGTCTTAAGTCTATCTCTAATGAGTTGCACTTTCTCCATAGCATCAAGAACTAAATCTGGCCCTATCAAGGTTGCTTCACCTACTTCAAACCAACCAACTAGAGATGTACATCTACGCCTATACAATGCCTTATAAGGGATCATCTAAATGTTGGAATGGTAGTTATTATTGTTGTCGAAATCTATAAGAGGAAGGTGATCATCCCAACTACACTTGAAATCGATTACACAAGCTCTCAACATGTCCTCTAAGGTCTGAATGGTACACTCTGCCTGACCATCCGTCTGGGGATGAAATGTTGTGCTAAGATTAACTTGAGTATCAAGACCTTTCTAAAATGACTTCCAGAAATGAGAGGTAAACTGAGGACCTCTATCTGAGATGATAGACAGAGGAACCCCATGCAACCTGACTATCTCATTAATGTAAAGCTTGGCGTAGTCCTCCACTGAATCTGTAGTCTTGACCGCCAAAAAGTGAGAAAACTTAGTGACTCTGTCAACTATCACCCAAATGGAGTCATATTGTCTGCGAGTACAAGGTAATCCTATAGTGAAATCCATGTTAATCACTTCCCACTTCCAAGTAGGAATGTTGGTCTCCTGAGTCATACCTCCTGGTTTTTTATGTTCTACCTTCACTTGCTGACAATTGGGGCACTTAGCCACAAAATCTGCTATATCCCTCTTCATACCCTTCCACCAAAAGACTTCTCGAAGATCACGATACATCTTCGTAGGACCTGGATGAATAAAATACCTGGAGTTATGAGCTTTTGTAAGAATATGTTGTCTCAACTCGCCCACATTAGGAACACATAATCGACCCTGATAGTGAAGCACACCATCTCCCCCTTGGGAGAAAACCTCAACTCTATGTTGATGGACTGCACCCTTGAGTTCAAGCAATATTGGATTACTGTCTTGCTTTTCCTTAACCTCCGCTGCCAATGAAGATTCTGACCCATTCTGAACTATTACACCTCCATATGATATACTCATAAGGCGAACTCCCAAGTGAGCAAGCCGGTGAACATCCTTCACTAGTTCCTTTCTTTCTTCCTCAACATGTGCTACACTACCCATAGATAGTCTGCTAAGGGCATCTACTACTACATTTGCCTTACCAGGATGGTAATGCACACTCATATCATAATCCTTGAGGAACTCAAGCCATCTTCTCTAGCGAAGATTCAACTCTTTCTGGGTGAACACATAATGAAGGATCTTATGGTTTGTGAACACATCTACATGAATACCATACAAGTAGTGTCTCCAAATCTTAAGTGCTAACACTACTACTGCAAGCTCGAGGTCATGAGTTGGATAGTTTTTCTCATGTACCTTAAGTTGTCTAAAAGCATAAGCTATAACCTTACCTCGTTGCATCAACACACAACCTAGGCCGATTCTGGATGTATCACAATAGATAGCATATCCGTCTGAACCCTCTAATAGAGTCAAAACAGGAGTTGTAGTCAACTTGGTTTTCAATTCTGCAAAACTTTTTTCACAACTATCTGACCACTGAAACTTAACATTCTTCTGAGTCAACTTAGTCAATGGAGAGGCTATAGATGAAAATCCTTCCACGAACCTTCTGTAATAACCAACCAAACCCAAGAAACTTCTGATATCTATAGGAGAGGTAGGTCTGGGCCATTGTTTCACTACTTCTATTTTCTGGGAATCCATCTGGATCCCTTCACTGGATACAATATGCCCAAGGAGAGCAACTGATTGTAACCACAACTCGCACTTGTTAAATTTAGCGAAAAACTGGCGATCTTTAAGAGTTTGCAGGACAACCCTCATATGACTCGCATGTTCTTCCTCATTCCTAGAGTAAATGAGGATATCATCAATAAAGACGATAACGAACAAGTCCAAGTACTGCTTGAACACCCTATTCATCAAATCCATGAAAGTTGCAGAAGCATTGGTTAGTCCAAATGACATAACTACAAATTCATAATGACCATACCGAGCTCTGAAGGCTGTCTTCAAAATGTCACTATCTCTGACCTTGAGCTGATGATAACCCGATCTGAGGTCTATTTTTGAGAAATGACTAGCACCCAAAAGTTGGTCAACCAAGTCATCAATCCTAGGGATGGGATACTTATGCTTGATTATGACTTTGTTCAACTGCCTATAGTCAATGCACATCCTGAGAGAACCATATTTCTTCTTCAGAAACAATACTGGTGCACCCCATGGTGAAATATTAGGTCTGATGAAGTCCTTATCTAGAAAGTGTTTCAACTGCTCTTTCAATTCCTTAAGCTTAGCTGGAGCCATTCTATAAGGAGGAATAGATATAGGTTGGGTATCTGGAAGGAGATCAATTTCAAAGTCGATTTCCCTTTAGGGAGGAAATTCGAGAAGATCTTCTGGAAACACTTCTGGGAACTAATTAACTACTGGAACTGACTCAAGAGTTGGGGTTTCAAAGTTTGAATCCTTTACCCGAACTAGATGATAGGGATAATCCATAGAAATCATCTGTCTAGCCTTAAGGTAAGAAATGAAATGATGCATAGGCGCTAAGCTACTACCCTTCCACTCTAAGATTGGTTCGTCTGGAAACTGAAAATGAACAATCCTAGTTTTACAATTGACTAAGGCATAACAGGAATGTAACCAATCCAGGCCTAGAATGACATTGAAGTCTACCATTTCTAACTCTACAAGATCTGCTGAGGTGACTTTCTGAGAGACTATGACAGGGTAATTTCTGAATACCTTCTAGCTATAACTGGGTCACCGACTAGAGTAGAGACTGAGAAGGGTTCTGAGAGAGTTTCTGGACTAATATCAAACTTAACTGATATATAAGGAGTTACAAAGGAAAGAATAGCCCCTGGATGTAACAAAACATAAACATCAAGATTAAAGATTCGTAACGTACCAGTGACCACATCAAAAGAACCTTCCTGATCCTGGCGAGCCTGAAGAGAATAGAGCCTGTTTTTGCACTGTCCGCCACCTGTACCAAATGAGTTACCTGCTGAGTCGGGCGACCTATTGGTGCTGCTGAAGTTGTAGACTGAGTTCTACCATTATTAACTCTTTGACCCTGTTTAGAAGGACAATCCCTCAATCTGTGACCAGACTGACAACACCCAAAGCATCCTTCCCTTTCTGCAAGGCACTTGCCCAGATGGTTCTTACCACACTTAGGGTAAGTTGGGTAGGTTTTGGTACCTGAAACACTCCCCTGAGACATAGAGCCTGATGCCCTACCCTTCTAATCTTGTCTGAACTTGGAGGACGGAACACTAGCTGATGAAGGGGCTGGGGCTGAAAATTTATGCTGACCCTGCGAGCGATTTCCACCACCCATTTTATGTTGAGAATAATCATAGTTTCATGTCCTAGCCTTCTTGTTCTCCTTGGCCTGCTCCCTGAGCTTATCACCCTCAACCTGCTCAGCATGAGTAATGAGCCTGGAGATGTTCAGATATTCCAGTAACATCGCATTCCTACACTCTGTTTTCACCAAATATGTCACTCCATATAGAAACTTATTCATCTGACCCCTGGAATCAGCAACCATGTGAGGAGCATACCTGGAGAGTTGGGTGAACTTGAGTCCATACTCTTGGACTGTCATGTTACCTTGCCTCAAGTTCATAAACTCCTGAGCTTTTGTCTCCCTTAGCTCTCTTGGGAAAAACCTTTCCAGAAAGGTCTTACTAAAGCAATCCCAAGTGATAGGAGTTGCATCCGTACCCCTATTCTCTTTCCACTGAGTATACCAGATATGAACCACATCCTTAAGTTGGTAAGATTCCAACTCAACCCGATCATTCCCAGTTACCTACATCACTTCAAAGATCTTCTTGACCTCATCTATGAAGTTTTGAGGATCCTCACCAATCTGCTATCCTAAGAACTCTGGCGGATTCATCCTAACAAAATCTCGCACTCTGGCTGCAGCTGACCCAACATTAACATTTGCTGAAATTGGAGCCTATTGATTGTTCTAGTTGGCCACACTCTGAGCCAACATCTGAATGGTGTTACTGAACTCTGCATTAGAAACATCTTGATCTGGGACTGGAGGAGCTGTGTTTGCGTTCCTGGCATTCGCATTCCTGCCTTAGCTCTACAATGAGGCATGATTACTGAAATGTAGAACGTCGAGTTAGAATGGAATTAGATCATACCTTGCGCACGATAAGAGTAACAAGAAAATGAAGTTTTTTCCTAAAACGCCTTGTAGCCTCCCTCTCATTAGTTGTGGTGCACACTACACACCCAAGAAAAGAACTCTACCTAGTGCAGATTTTCAAACATCATAGGACACTTAAACCTAGGGTTCTGATACCAAGTTTGTCATGCCCCGAGCAACTCCCGAGACGCGAACACGGGACCTAGGATCACAAGTGACCCCAAGCTAACCCTATTGGCATGACATGAGCATACTAGGAATATTAATAATTGATGTGGAAGCTAATCATAAATTAAATCTGAAATGATAGGGAATACCCATATACTAAAACTGCATATATCAAATCTGAGAATTTAATACAAAGGAAATATCAAACTCAAGTACTAAGTTGAATCTAACTATGTCTGAAAATAGCCTCTAATTGACTAGAAGTGCTGGGATATGCCCCAGCTAAATCTAGCAAAACAGAAACTAAAAGACTGAAAACTGAAAGATAACATGACTATTGTCCTTGAAAAATGAGGACTCACCACTGATGTTGTTGAACTGGAGATCAGGAACCGATCTAAGTGTAATTTGGGAGCTAAGAACCTGAACCTATATCACGAGAAGATCTAGCGCAGAGTATGCGTCAGTACTTGAAAGGTACTGAGCATGCAAGATAGAGTAACGCTGAAATAAACATATAACTGAACAAGCAATAAAGCAAGGATATATTATGAACATGATAACTATATATATATATATTGAATACTGAACTAACTGGATGCAATGACCAAATTTATAACATTCTGAGACTGAATACTGACTATACTAAAATGTGGTGAATGTAATGTAGTTTGACTGAACTGTGGGAGCTACCAATAACCGACAATAAAACCACATGAGCTAAATGTGGAGTCTGATGTATATGCCCTATCGAGAGGACCTAATATACCCTGCCACAGGTATAAAGGTATGTCTCGTGTGATCACTACATGATGCCCACAGAGGGAACTTACAACCTATGTGGCTCGTAGTTCTGGGACTATAAGGGTGACTGACACTAGTCCAACTAGGTATTTTGGCTCGTAGAGTATGCGTCAGTACTTGAAAGGTACTGAGCATGCAGGATAGAGTAACGCTGAAATAAACATATAACTGAACAAGCAATAAAGCAAGGATATATTATGAACATGATAAATATATATATATATATATATTGAATACTGAACTAACTGGATGCAATGACCAAATTTATAACATGCTGAGACTGAATACTGACTATACTAAAATGTGGTCAATGCAATGGAGTTTGACTGAACTGTGGGAGCTACCAATAACCGACAATAAAACCACATGAGCTAAATGTGGAGTCTGATGTATATGCCCTATCGAGAGGACCTAATA
>JAJOOR010031716.1:0-12335 GCA_036250505.1 Solanum acaule | reverse complement strand
CTTTGAGTCTTATGTGATTTTATTTAAAGAGTTTTTAATTCCGCACTATTTTACATATCTAATGTGATGAATGCTAAGGGCTTGTATGAGACCTCCGATAGGTCGAATACGCATGTTACGACTTGGGGATGCTCTCGGGTCGTGACAGTGGATTATCCATGAGTTGAGGTACAGTTGAGTGGAGATGAGGTGAGTATGTTTCATTCTTTCCAAGTTCTAGCTATTATGTTATTTTCAGTTTTCCCCTTACATGCTCGTACATTCAATGTACTTCTGTCATTTGGCCTACATCGTGTCATGATGCAGATACAAGAGACCAGAGTCATTAATAGGTGCTTCGTCGATACCACTTGCATTTCGAGTTAGCTTCGGTAAGCCTCCTTGCTTCCGGAGGATTCCATTTACTTTTTAGTTTTGTTAGGATGTCGAGGGTCTTGTCTTGACGCCCATCATAGTTTTTAGAGGCTTCATAGATAGACAGTAGTGTTTTGAGGAGTCTTTTTTTTTATCTTCGTTGTTAATTTTTGAGACTTGAGTTGCCTTGTTTTGGCCAGTTGAATGTTCTTATACATTTCTGAGATTATTATTTTGAGACATTTGAGTTAAGGCTTTACTTTTGAATTCGTATAATGTTGAGTAAGTCTTCCAGTGAGAGTTGAGTTAGGACAAGGGTTGGCTTGGGGCCAGCAATGATTCTTGAGTGCCAGTTATGTCCAGAGTGTAGGCCTGGGGTGTGACAACAAGGGTATAACTAAGCAAAAAATTATACTAACAATAAGAAAAGACAAAAAAAAAAACAAAACCAAAACTATGTACAATAGATACCCTCCCACAACCTAGAAGTCACAAGTACAAACCCGTCTTACATGAATAAATACAAGTCCCAAAGGTGGACCACAAAAAGTTGTATCAAAGGCAAAAGACAAGCTAACATATATACACAAGAGACATGTTGATCCAAAACGCCAAACGCTCACCCTTGTCTCCGATATCTCCAAGCTACAAAAAATGGCATGAATGATCACCGCAGGTAGATGGTAGTAGGACCGGCATCACGAGAAGATGCAGAGTGTAGCATAAGTACAAAAACAAGGTACTTAGTAGGCATCATAGGCCGATCGATAAAGAAAGGTAAAAAAATCAGAAATGATAGAATCAAGTTAGAAATAGAGGTCAAAACGGATATGAAAGGAAGGCACATAAACGTACCGACAGTAAATCTAAGTATAGCTAAACCAAACCTAATTGGACCCCCATAAACCTAGAAGGTACACTTGTCCACAAGTCTAATTAAAATCCGAATGGACCACCACAAGCCCGACAGGTACATAGAATAACAAAGTCTACAAGAAAGAAGAGTAATCTGGATCCGAATCCGAATCCAAGAAACAGTCAACTCCCAGCCCAGCTAGCAAGAGTGAGAATCAACTAAACCAGTAAATCCCAGCCTAGCTAGCAAGAGTGACAATCTACTCAACCACTCATCTCCCAGCCTAACTAGCAAGAGTGATTACCAACCCAGGCCACCCATCCATTCACTCCCAAGGGCGTCAACCGTCTAGCTAGGAAGAGTGCCTCGGGGGCGTGTCAATTTTGTAGAGGATCTAAGATATCTAGGTCACCCAGCCACCTAGCCCACTCTAAGGAGAGTCAGCTGCCCAGCTAGCAAGAGTGCCCGAGGGCGTATCCACTCCGAAGAGGATCTCAAGTAGGCTCCACCCCACCATGAATCGATGTCCACTCCCAATGATATCACAAAAGGCTCCTAGACTGAAGTACTCCATTCTCGAGAAAGCACACAACCTCCGGTAACGCATCAGAGCCACAAAAATAGGGAGAGGAGACAGAAAGCTAACAAGCAGTGCAAATACCTAAGCTAAACCTCATACTATCAGACAGAAGTCTATTATTCTAGTCTATAGGGACATAGTCCATTCGAAACAACACGGATACATACCATATTCATAAGGTGCATAGGTCTAAGGCAACACTAGTCTATCCTAGACTAAGGCCGAAAAATGCTCCAAAATTAAGTAACTGATAAGTAAATCACATTTCATTTTATAACACACATACAACCCTCTATCAACCTGGTTCTAACCTCAGAACAATATTCATCAATCCTATATCATGGCTTTTAGCAAGAAAATAAGAAATAACTAGGTACTTCCCTCCCCCCCCCAAATTCACACTCATCTTCATGAATTTACACATTCATGCTTAATCTAGATAGAAAGGAAGTCGTAGCCTTCCTGTAGGTCGACCGCGTGTGGTCCAAATCACAAGGTCAGAGCTTTTCCCTTTTGAGCGACCTTTAAATTCTTCCACACTAGCAAAAATAGAAGTACAACGTCAATACAGTCATTTAGACACCAAAATCACCCAAAACAGAGATGAACCAATTTCTAGAGACAAACGATAATCGTGGGATCTATGCCAGATATTCTAGATTTGACACCGTCAAAAGATTCTAATCTATGCCTGGAACTTATGTACCAAAACATAACAAATTTTGAGGCTAAAAAATTAGGTAACATAATAACATAATGAAAACTCAGTTCAAAAAGAAAAGGTAGCAACTTTCGTGCTCTTTTTACCTTGACCTATCTGCAAACAACACAATCTAATCACTTCATAATGTAGCCCCAAATCAACGAGCATGTGGCACTTTGAATCACCAAAATAGGAGTTAAAATGAGGGAGAAATTGCAAAAATACTAACTGAGCCAAGGTTGTCTTTGCGGCCAGCTTAAATACGCCTGACGATCGACTGGCGTAAACGGGGGCGACCATGCAAAAGCACATGTCAGTGTACCATCCGTGAACATGGCGCCTGCCATCCACGGACGCGGTCGTGCATTACTTGATAGTAAAAAGGCTAAGGTCGTCAAAATTTAAATGGGGTGCTCGGGACTCGTTCGGAACATCATGCGCACAAATCAGATATGCTACTCCTTCAAAAATGGCATTCCAAACTCAAAGAAGCCATCAAAATTCCCATCCAAGTTTGTTTTTGATGAAATGTGGGTCCCACACTTAATTTCTATTTTAATCCAAGTTCTACAAAGGGTCTCAGAATTAGCTCGGAATCCTCGGAACATAAACGAAGGGTTGTTCTAGACCAAACTCAATATTTCAAAACTTACCACGCTGAAGGAATTCTCTTCCGAGCTCATTTAAACATAATGTTGACTAAAGTAAAACTTAGGCTTCAACTTGAAAGTTAAAATGCCTAATCACACATACTCACATTAAAAGCCTCAAGAGTCATGGTGACTATGCTATTAGCCTAAAATGACCCATCTGGAGCTGATGAAATCGTTAGAATTGGATTCTCAGGTTATCCTCTTGAACTTCTGATCCAAAATGACCGTTCAAGGTTCAAAAGCTCCCAAAACACAAAAACTCACATAAAACCAAACGTATGATTATGTGACCGAACTGTCAGTCCTAGCAAGCCATAAATGACTTGGGGTCGCTACAAGAAGGCTCTTAATGAAAAACATGAGGCATAAACATAGAAATGATCTAAAGGTCAATACAAAACCCTATTTTCTTATTTTTCTTGAGGTTGAGAGGAAATGGTTTGGTTAAGTTTCGGGGAATTAGGAGAATAGGTTTGAATTGAGTAGTTTTAGGACCTTAATGCTTTAGATAAGGCTTAGGGTAGAAGACAGAATGAGATAGTACTGGTTTAAAACAATTAGGAAAAGAACCAAAATCCCCTTAAAATATACTGCCAAACCCTTCTATGGTTTGGACCTATTTTCTACGGACCGTCCTGGTCAACCGTAGAAAAGCATAGAAACTTTAATTTTGGACCATTTTTTTTCAGAATTTGTCTAGGGCTTGTAGGTATTCCTATGGTCCATAGATGGCATGAATTATCCCTAAGCTATAAAATATGGCATGAACCATCATCGCTTGTAGCTGATACTAGGATTTGCATCACTAGAAGATGCAGAGTGTAGCAAAAGTACCAAAACACTGTACTTAGTAGGCATCATAGGCCGACTGAGCAAGAAAGGTAAAAACAACCACAAAAGATAGATAATATACAGAAACAGAGGTCAAAGCGGATATGAGAGGAAAGGACACGAGCATACCGCAAATAAATCTAAGTATAGCTAAACTTAACCTAACTAGACCCTTAAGCCCAAAAGGTACTCTTGTGCAAGTCTAAATAAAACTCGAATGGACCCCCACAAGCCCGACAGGTAAACATAATAGCTAAGTCTGCAAGAAAGAAGAGTAATCCAAATCCGAATCCAAGAGCCGGTCAACTCCCAGCCCAACTAACAAGAACGACAATCAATTCAACCAGTCAACTCTCAACCCAGCTAGCAAGAGAGACAATCTACTCAAACAGTCAACTCCCATCCCAGCTAGCAAGAGTGATTATCAACCCAGGCTGCCCAACCATCCATTCCTAGAGTCGTCAAACGACAAGCTAGCAAGAGTGCCTCGGGGGAGTGTCAACTTTGTAGAGGATCTCAGATAGCCAGCCCACTCCCAGAGGCGTCAACGCCCAACCAACAAGAGTGCCCATGGGAGTATCCACTCCCAAAAGGATCTCAAGTAGGATCTAAACCATTGTGGATCGGTGTCCACTCCCAAAGATATCACAAAAAGCTCTTAGACTGAAGTACTCCAATCCCGAGAAAGCACACAACCTTTGGTAACGTATCGGAGCCACATAAATAGGGAGAGGGGACAGAAAGCTAACAAGCAGCGTAATTGCCTAAGCGAACGCTCATACTATTAGATCCAAGTCTGTTATTTCGGTTTACAAGGCCCTAGTCCATTCGAAATGACGTTAGAGACATACCATATTTATAAGGTATATGGGTCTAAGACAACCCTAGTCTATCCTAGACTAAGGCCAAAAAATGCTCCAAATACCAATAGCCGAACAAGTAAATCACAAAGCATGCTATATCACACATTATAAGTGTGGCACTACGCTCAAAACAGTATTCATCAACCCTAGATCATGGCTTTTAGCAAGAAAATAAGAAATAATTAGGTACCCCCCCCCCCAATTTACGCTCATCATTATGAATTTACACATTCATGCTCAATCTAGATAGAAAGAAAGTGGTAGCCTATCTATAGGCCGACTGCACGTGCTCTAAATCACAAGACCGGAGCTTTTCCTTTTTTAATGGCATCTAAAGGCTACCACACTATCAAAAATAAGATCACAACGTCAATATGATTATTTAGATACCAAAATCACCTAGAGTGAAGAAGAACCAATTTTTAGAGTCAAATTGGAATTGCGGGATCCATGCCAGAAATTCCTAATTTGATTATGTCAAAAGGTCCTAATCTATGCGTTGAACTTATGCCCCAAAATAAAACAAAATTTGAGGCTAAAAAATCAGCTAACAGAACACTACAAAACTTAATTCAAATAGAAAGGGTAGCAGGTTTTGTGCTATTTTTACCTGGAATAGAGTGCAACAAACACAATCCAAGCATTCCACCATGTAGCACCGACAACAAAGAGTGTGTGGTACTTCAAATTATTAAAATCAGAGTTAAAACGAGGAAAAATTGTGAAAATATTAACTAAGCCAAGGTTGTCTTTGTGATCAACCTTAAATAGGCCTAACGCTCGACCGACGCAAATGCTGAGCCTGTGCACGAATGCGGCTATCGTGGCGCTTGCCATTCGGGAATGTGGCTAAATGGCACAAACACGACCATGCATCAATTGACAACATAATGTCTAAGGCCCTCAAAACTTCAACGGGGTGCCCCAGACTCGTTTGGAACCCTGTACCCGTAAACGACATATGCTACCCCATCAAAAATGATATTATGGACTTAATGAAACCATCAAAGTTCCTATCGGAGGTCATTTTGATGAAAAGTGGGCCTCACACCTAATTTCCACTTTAAGCCAAATTTAACAAAAGGCTTCAGTATTTGCCCCATAGTCTCGGAACCTAAACGAAGGGTCATTCTAGACCAAACTCAACAATTCGTAGCTAACCGCGCTGATAAAATTCTCATCCGAGATTATTTAGTTAGAATGTTGACTAAAGTCAAACTTAGGCTTCAACTTGAATGTTAAAATGACTAATCATACAAACTCATGTTGAAAGCCTTAGGAGTCAAGCCAACTATGCTACTAGCCTAAAATGACACTTTTGGAGCAGATGGAATCGTTAGAATTGGATTATGAGGTCATCTTCATGTACTTATGATAAAAAAAATGACCATTCAAGGTTCATAAGCTCTCAAAACACTAAAACTCTTATAAACACCAAGCAAACAATCATGTGACTGAACTATTAGTCCCAGCAAGTCATAAATGACTTGGGGTCGCTACAGAAAGTTTCTAAATGAAAAACAGGAGGCATAAACACTGAAATTACCTAAAGGTCATTAAAACATCCACTACTAAAAAGAACTTTAATCTATGAAAGTAAGAGCGAAGAAGTACATGAGGCTCAAACTAGCTAGGAAACTTCTCTCGCATATCATGCTCGGTCTCCAAGGTAGCCTCCTCAACTGGAGGATGCCTCCAATAGACCTTAACCATATAATATCTCTCTAGCACCACATCCACACATCACTGGCAAGAAGGGCAACTAGCTCCTTTACGAAGGTCAATCGTTCATCTAACTCTACTGCATCATACTAAAGCACATGCGACTCATAAGAAACATATTGGTGCAACATCAAAATATGAAAGACTAGGTGGATAGCTGAGAACATCATAGTCAAGGCTTACTCATAAGCTACCTCTACAACTATTCAAATGATCTCAAAAGGCCAAATATACCTAGGACTAAGCTTGCCCTGCCTCCTAAATCTCATCACGCCATTCATGGGTGACACATGGAGGAAAACTCTATAACCAACTGAAAACCTTAAAGGTTGCCACCTTCGATCAACCTAACTTTTGTGCCTACTCTAAGCTGTCTGAAGTCTGTCTTGAATCACTCTCAGTTGCTCCAAAGACTCCCGAATCAAGTCTTTGCCATGCGGTCTAGGATTTGTATACTTAAACCAACCAATCAATGAGTGACAACAGTTACCATATAAGGCCTCAAATGGGGCCATCTAGATGCTAGAATGGTAGGTATTGTTATATGAGAACTCCATCAAAGGCAAGAACTGGTCCCACTGACCTCCAAACTCTAAATCACAAACCCGTAATATGTCCTTAAGTACCTGAATAGTATGCTCCGACTGTCTATCAGTCTGCAGGTGTAAAGTTTGCTAAGATCAACGTGAGTGCTCAAGTTAACCTAAAAAGTGATCCAAAAGCTAAAAGTGAATTGAGCACGCTGATCTGATATAATAGAGACATGCACATCATGAAGATGAACCACTCATGAATGAAGATATGGGTGAACCTCTCGACACTGAATGAAGAATGAAGAATGAAGAATGAAGAGGGAAGAGTGGGCTGATTTTGTCTATCGACACACGATTACCCAAATACTATTAATACCTCTAGAAATCCAAGGAAAACCCACCATCAAGTCCATAGTAATGTAATCCTACTTACACTCTAGAATAGGTTATCTCTGGAACTCACCACCAGGCCTCAAATGTTCGATCTTCACCTACTGACAGCTCAGCCAATGGGACACATAAACCTTAATATCTCTCCTCATGTCGTCCCACCAGTAATGTTGCCTCAAGTCACGATATATCTTTTTGGTGCCCGGATGAATAGAATAACTGGAATCATGTGCCTTCCAAAGTATTAACTGAATAAAACCCCTAACTCTTAAGACACAAATACGATCTGCACACCTCAAAACCCAGTGTGAATCGAAGGTACCCTAACCGAAATCACCCACTAACACCCAATATCGAAGTACTACCAAGGCCTCATCCTCAAAATGTTGGCTACAGATCAAATCAAATAGAGAGGACTAAACTCCTGCATAGGCTAAAACACGTCTATAATCTAAGACATCCAATCGTACCATCCAATTAGCTAAGGATAGAATGTCCAAATCTAAAGGTCTCTCCATAGTAGATGAGAAGACTAGACTACCCATACATACTACCTTCCGACTCAAGGCATTTGCTACCACATTTGCCTTGCCTGAACAGTAGAGAATAGAGAGGTCAAAGTCCTTCAAAATCTCAATTCAGCGATGCTACCTTAAATTAAGATACCTCTAGCTCATGATGTATTAAAGACTTATGTGATTAATGCATATCTCATAATGAACTCTATAGAAGTAGTGCCTCTAGATTATAAGTGCGAAAAATACTACCGCCAACTCCAAGTCATGAGTGGGGTAGTTGTGGTCATGTAGCCTAAGTTTCCTTAATGTATACGTGATAACCAGGTCCCGCTGAATAAATTCCCTCTAGCTCGAGTCCAGAAGCTAGAGACGCAGATGGCCACCTTGCTTCAGCACATCAAGCCATATATGCAACGGTCCATAGAAGATTCTGAGGCGAGGATGAAGTAGAAGGCTCAGGCTATTCATAATTGCCTGGATGCATTTGAGTTGCGCGTGTTGGAGAGGCCAGCCCTGACCATTGATGTGTCCACCTTCCATCAGGAGTTGGCTAGCCTCCGCGTTGATGTTGATGCACTCTAGCCTCACAGAGATTGAGCCAGAGTTTTCCCCTACGACACCGATTGATGAGGTGGTAATGACGGTCTTATTCAACAATTATATGTCGCCACCAGATTCCTCCCGTGTTGTAGGGAAGCGCCCCTGCTCTGATCGTACTTCTGATGAAGCTGAGGCCCAGAGATTAAAGAAGAAGGGGCGCCAATAGTTGGAGCAGATCACAACTTTGTCGATACTAGACGAGGAGATGTGACAGCAGCGGGTCAGGGAGATTGGGGTTGGCCCATCCAGCGGTGTGAATACTACCGAGGGTGCTGTGAGAGTTGATGTGAGCACTACTGAGAGTGTTGGGATAGGAGATTGGACCGCTACTAATGGCGTTCCGAGTATTGATCCAGCGGGCTTCGAGAAACCGAACCCACCCGCTTCTTGAGTGGTCTTCGACGTATATGCGCCACAGGTTTGCTTCACCCGATCTTTTACTTTTTATTTTTTCTGCATTGGGGACAATTGCACTTTATTTTTTTGGGGGTGGGCTAAATTGATTGTGACTGATAGGGTGAAGTCTGAGTAACCCAACTCATAATCCTCTCTTAAGGTTTGCCTGTGTTCTTTTCCCGCAAGTGACTATTTTAATTTCTGTTGAACCGGCATGTTTAGGAATGTATGTGTAGGAGTAACTAGGAAAATTAATGCATGATAGCACAAAAAGCATGAAAATAATGATCCATGTCCAAAAATGATAAAATGTGCTAGATCTTTAGGCTTGATAAGTCGAATGTGTTGGATCTCAATGTGACATGATTGGAACTGATTTGACCTCATTAAGCTAAAGCTTGAACTGGGTAGTAGAATAATCTGATAATGAAACAATATGCCAAGTGAGTGTGAGGAAAATCTTGAATGTTCATACAGTTCGTGCCAATCTAAAACTTGCCTTGTTGGTGATGAGTCCATAGATTAGACTCATTTAGGGCTATATTTCAATAGAAATTGTGTCCTCAAATGCTTATTTTATCTCATTATCTGATGAAAACCTTTAAGTTTTAGGTATTTGACGTTTGAAGGAAAGCATGGACACTACATCGCAAAAAGGAATGAAGAGGCTGAAAAGAACAAAGAAATGAAGGCCTGAGGATCGCCGAGTCAACTTGGTGAGTCGTTGAAGGGTCCTACTTCGCCTTTTGTTCCAGTGTGCTGAGCCCTAAAGGAAAGGATCAAGTCGGCGAAAAAGGGGAGCAGTCGGCGCATCGCCGAGAAGTTTCGTGAAGCAGTACCATGTCGCCCACTGACCCAGAGCACGACGATGCTGAAGGTTGGTGCAAGACGGTGATGAACTACACCAAAGGGTGAATCGCCGAGTTGATCAGCGATTCAGACTAACAATGCCAAATGATCCGCTGCAACACAAATCTGTGAAACCTATAAATACTAGTTAGAGTTGTAGTTTTAAGAGTCGAACAATTATTATAATTTTCATATAGAATAGTACTTTTTGATATTTTTGTTCTAAGCTTGAGAGGGTTTGGAAAACTTGAAGATCTAAAGGGTTTCATCTTCAAGATTTGGATTTAGGTCTCTTGGATTCTTTGATTTTGGCATGTATCAAGACTTAAATCTTCATACCCAATTGAATGCAATTTCAATTTGGTATAAATTTCTAGCTCTTCTACATATGTGGCTAAAAACCCCAATTCTTGGAGTGTGATTTAGCGAATATGGGTTAAGATAATTGTTGGGTCTTGGTTGCTGATAGTTTAATCGTAGTTTAATTGTGATTTCGTTTAGTGGTTGTGGATGAACTTAATGAGGTTGTAGTTGCAAAATAATCTCATATATGTGTTTTCGCTTGCTCGAGAGAGAGGTCGTAAAACTAAGACCACTAAATTGATGGCCAGTGCGAGTGGATCAACATGAGGTTTAGCTCGAGAGAGTGAACCCTAGTCTTATGTCCACACATTCAGCTCGAGAGAGTGAGTGTGTTAAGGCGGAGGATGTTCTTCATGCAGCAAGTGGGTGTCCGAGAGGAACCCCCTTGAAACGAGGTAAGTTGATCGAGAGTGAGCTTATCCCCCTTAAAGCCTAGCCTAGTCATAATTATTCTATAAATCTTCTATCGAAAGCATGTACCCAATAATCTAGCTTAACCTGTATTCCCGTCACATCCAAACAATTCCCTGTCATTGCTTAGAAACCCTTGTTTATTTTGCTATTTTTACTTACTAATGACAAAACCCCCCATTGTTAATTGACACTCTTGTGTCCCCTTTAAGTTACAATGTTTTTAATCATTAATGTCTTTAGCTATGACTAGTTAGAACTAAATTTTATTTTTCTATTAATTCTCAAAACCACTCTCTTGGGAACGATCCCAACCCTTTGTTGGGTTACTAAACTATTGTACGATCGTAGACACTTGCATCGAAAGTTGTGTCTTGATTATGAAAACATTAAAATGGCGCCACTGCCGGGGAGTGGTGTTATTTGAGAATCCTTAAGATCAGTAGAATTTTTGTTCTTCTTAGTTGTAGTCCCCTTACCTAATATTTAGTTTTGTTTTGTTTGTTGTGTGAATATTTCAGAAAGCATGAGTGTTAATGGTAGCAACGGTAGCCAGGTAGGCCACCAAGACGACATTGGAAATCTCAACGATGTCCAAAAGCCCAACATCAATGGCCCCCATCTCATGGGAGGTGTTGGAGCCATCTGTTTACCCCAGTCGAGGGAAATGCAGTGTTCCACATAACGAGCACCATGTTGCAACTCTTGCAACTAAAGGGACTTTTCAGCGGACTAGTTCATGAGGATCCTCATGAGTATCTTAGAAACTTTGTAGATGTGTGCGGACCATTCTCGTTCAAAAACATCTCTCAGGAGTCGGTCCGATTGAGGCTATTCCCTTTCTCATTGATGGGAAAGGCGTACAAGTGGCTAGCTGAGCTACACATGAATCCATCACTTCTTAGGAGGAGTTAGTAACCACATTTCAAGTGCGATTTTTCCCTCCCTCGAACATGATGTCACTGCGGGATAGCATCCAGAGCTTTAAATGTCTAGAAGGAGAGCCGTTGCACGAAACTTGTCTAAGGTTCAAAAAGTTGGTGTTGCAATGCCTAACCCACGGTTTGCCGGACAACGTGCTACTTCAATACTTTTACTGGAGTTTGGATTCGGTAAATAAAGGTGTCGCTGACCAACTCTCGCCTGGCGGCTTAATGCAACAGCCATATACAGTAGAAGCCCAACTTTTAGATGGCACGACAACCATCAACAGAGCGTGGTACACTTGCGAGGACCAAGTATCCCCTCTCAAATTCAAGCTATCTAAGGAGCAGATTGAACAGACAATGAGAGAGACCAAAACATGGCCAAAATCATGACAAAACTTGACATTCTATCCAAAAATGTCATGGGGGCTAGTCCCCGTAGTGTCAACGTTTTGGGGGTCGGGTGTGCAAATCCTGAAGAGATGAAATTTGAAGCCCTATTGAAATGACCCAAAAAGTTCTTAAAAATGTGTTTCGGAAGTTACCGGAAACTTGTTTAGCTATATATAAAAAAATTCGTTTCGTTTTTTGAAAATCCGACTTCATATTCTTGTTTAGGGGGTCAAATTGAGTGGGAAATGGGTCTAACCCAAATTTTAGAGCAACCGTATCAAAATCCGAAATTTCCAAGTGAAGCCTTTTTCGAGGGTCTACTTTGGAGGGTCATATCTCCTAGAACACAAATAATTGGGTGGCCAATAACATATCCATGGAAAGCCCTTTGAGT
>JAJOOR010031714.1:0-10021 GCA_036250505.1 Solanum acaule | reverse complement strand
CATCTAGAGAATTTCACCCCGCACCTTGGTCCGGCTACGTGTGTATAATTTATTAACCCTTACCTTTACCTCATATTAGACATCATAATCGATGTTTGACTTAGTTATTACTTTGCACCAATCGACACTAGCCTATTAGATAGTATCACACTAAATCTATGTTGATAATTCTTTTCTTGTTGATTACGTCTTTGGTCCGGTAAGTACCAACAAGGCGAGTTCTAACGTTGGCCACCGTTAAAAAGACTTCTACATGAAAGAATTATCAATACATGCAACACACTATTCAAGAATTACTTATTTACTATTCATACTTTGTTAATCGCTCATGGTTCCCACCACCCTAGTTGTGGATTTAGTTACTCATATTGGCAAGAACACTATTCATAATTGTAGAGGAAGAAATCATGAACTTACGTAAAGAGAATAACAAACCCAGAAATTTAACTTGAATTGCAAAGCCAAAATCTTCAAAACAAACTTGGGAAATCAATAAATGCTAGAGTTGCAAACTAATCTCCAAAGTTACAAAGTAAAACTAGAATAATAGTGTCTAACACCCAAAAATGAGGATTACATGTCGTATTTATAGAAAAAAATTCTAAATTAAAAAGGAAACAAATTAAGGAAAGTTTTGTTCAGGTACGCGTCTTCAGTCCACGAGACCGACTTACGGACCGTCGATGGATCTACGGTCCGTCAGTCCCTTCCGTCTATCGAGACTTAGAAAATATTTCAGCTTCTCTGAAGCAAACGACGGACCAGCAGTACGGACCGTAGATCGACCTACGGTCCATCAATCCCCTCCGTAGCTCCATACTTAGAATCTTCAACAATCAGGTACTGGAACCCTCGCAGTATCACTCTACGGATCAATAGTACAGTCCGTACATCAATCTACGGATCGTCAATTGGCACCGTGGTTCCACACTTGGTCAGATTTCCCTGATTTGTCCTCAATACCATGCCTGCTGATCTACGGTCATCACCTACGGACCGTGAATGGATCTACGGTCCGTAGATCACCTCCGTGAATGCCCTGTTTCTGCATTTCTTTCAGCTGTCTCTATACTTCCGCGCCTAAACACCTTTCCTGCAAAACATGATAAAAACACATAAAACCAATATAAAAAGGCCCTAGACAAACAGAACTTGTAAGTGAAATGTATTTGAAATAGCGTAAACTCACGGTATATCAATGATCTGACTGCCAGAGTCAGTGTTTGTGAGAGCAGACAGGGGGAGACATCCGAGGTTACAACATTAAAAGCCAAAATAGCAGAGTTGAAGAAGGACGTAGCCTATTTGAAGGCTACCGACTTCACTACACTGATGTAGGGAGCAGATGATAGGAATGCTCTTGAAACTTCGGGGATTCCTTCGGCTACTACCGGAGATGTGCAGAGGAATATTGCAGGACATGTAGAGTCGGAGATAGAGACTGAAGAGGAGCAGATAGCATTGTACGATGAGGTAGTGAGCGAACGTCAAGAGGATATCATATTCAGAGGCTTGCCAAATCTTGTGGAAATGGTTGTGCGGTCGGCAACTCAGCAATGTAGGCTGAGACATCCACAGTTGCTCCTATCGAATCTGGCGTTGTTAGTTCGTGTGAGGCTACCCCGGGTACTGAGAGCCGTGACTAGATAGATGCACCAGGCACTGATGCCCATATTCAGACCCCGACAGATAGAGAGACTGAATAGACAGGATTTCTTTTTACTTCTATCTCTGTCTTATTTATTTTTACTTTTAGACACTTTTATTTGCATTTGAGGACAAACGCTTTTTAATTGTGGTGGGATGAGGCCCACACCTTTTTGTGTTGATAGTTGTGTTTTATGTTTATATTTGGGTTGTTCTGTTTAAAATTGTGTTTTATCTGCTTTCTGTGGATGTTTAAGATTATGGCTCCTTTTATTTTAAATTGCAAAATAATTTTGACACCCTTCCGAAAAATCAAAAAAATTTCATTTTTCAAAAATTTTCGCCACCTCTTGTGTTGAAAGTGGTTGTTCTTGTACAACTTCAACCCTTGGCTCCAATCAATACCGATGACTTGAATAGGGCTCTCAATCAAACGAACATGAATGTGCGGCTACGACGAGGCCAAATGAAGTTGCATAGACAATATGTGAACTCTTTGAATCTCTTTGTGATTAGCCATTTATCGAATTGATTCTCTTGTAATGACCGTTGCACACTAGCGAAAGTGTGTAGTCTTGTTTGACTTAAGTGTCGATGCCTTGTGTGTTGAGATTACTTTGAATCTTGCATGAATAAACCTAGAATTTGCCCTGTTAGTCTGAATTATTTAGTAAGGTGTGCTCTTGAAATGATCTTACGCAACTTTTGAAGAGTGTGAGCCAAATTTGACAAATACCTCTTTTGTGGCCTACCCTTGTGCATGTGAAACTCTCTTGAACTTTGAGCCTTATCTTACTTTGGAAAAACCTTGATGAACCCTAGACCTTACTTGACACACTACATATAATCCTCTTGATTTGTGGTTTAGTGAATAGCCAACTTAGGCCAAAAGCCTAAGTTGGGGGTGTGGTGAAAAGGAAAAGGAGAAGTCAAGAAGTGCAAGAAAAGTCTCTTTTAACCCATGGTGTTGCGGAACAATGGAAACCCTACAAAAAAAAGAGTTGTGGAATAAAAGTACAAAAGAAATTGGGTTTCCAAGCAATCCTTGGAGGCGAATAAAAAGATGACTTAGAAGCACTAGAAAAAGAATTGATAAAGGAAAAGAAGGGAATACCTTGAGAGTACCACATCTCATAGGAAAAACTCACTAGGCCTAAATGACCATACCTTTACACTTAGCCCCATTAGAAACCTTAGAAAGACCTTTTTGATCTTGAGTGAGCCAAACCGAAAATCGATTGGAAAATATGGGCAACACTATGGGTGAAAACATACATTGTGTTCCTCTTTTTGAGTGTGAGCATTGCATTTGATTCCTGATCTTGAATTGATGAACCTCTATGTGTGAGTATGTAATCATTTTTTATGTGAGGGCATTTAGATACTCTTTGTTGAGCTTGAACTTGCACAAGTAGCAAGTATTGCGAGCATGAGAATCTTTGGTAATGGTGTGTCACAACTTGAATCTTTGAGTACACAATTGATCTTTGCATGAATAATTTGAGTCTTGTTGTGTATGTTCATGATTTAGTCTTGTGTAGCACTATTTGAGACAACCTATTTGAACTGCTAAAATTGAGTTTTACTTGAGGAGAAGCAAAATTTTAAGTTGGGGTGTTGATGAGTCCCCAAATTGGACTCATTTAATGCTTTATGTTAATACAAATAGTCTCATTGAATAATTATTTAGTCTAAATATATGAAGAAAATACTTATGTTTCAGGTATTTGATGTTTGAAGGAAAGCATGGATAGTACTTCGTAAAAAGGAATAAAAAGGCTAAAAAGAACGAGAAAACGAAGGCCTGCGGATCGCCGAGTCCACTTTGCAATTCACCGAAGGGACGCACTCTGCCGTTTGTTCCAATACGCGAAGCCCTGAAGGATAAGGATAAAAAAGGTGATGAAAGAAGCAGTTGGCGTTTCGCTGATCAGTTTTGCGAAGCAAAAGTGTACCACTTAAAGCTCCAGAATGCACAGATGCTGAAGGCAAAGTACAAACGGCGATGAACTAGAAGAAGGGTGAATCGGCGAGTCATTCGGCGTTCACTACTAACCTCGCCGAGTTATCTGCCAATACTATTTTCTAAAGTCTATAAATTTTAAACTCTTCATTAATTTTAAGGGTGGAAGAAGAGAGCCTGAACATTAATATAGTTTTTACCTTAGAATACTATTTTCCTAGTATTTTTATCTCAAGTTTGGAGAGGGTTTTTGGGAGACTTGAAGAGAGAAGGAGTTCATCTTCCCCAAATTGGAAGTGGGTCTTTCCCATTCTTCTTCTTTGCTTACTTCAACGTGTAATTTCTTACACCCATGGGATTTTGTTATCATTTTAGGTGTAATTGCTTATTTCTTGATGTGTGGCTAAAAATCGCTATTCTTAGGGTGTGATTTAGCAAATATGTGATGATATTATTGTTGGGTCATGTTTTCTGATAGGTTAGATATAGTTTAATGGTGATTTCACTTAGCGGTTGTGGTTTAATTTAATGGGTTTGTAGTTGAAAATACAAAACCACCCATGTGTTTTCGGCTTGCTCGAGAGAGAGGTCGCGAAACCAAGACCACTAGATTGATGGACTAAGGAGTGGATCGACATGAGGTTCATCCCGAAAGGGTGAGCCCTAGTCCCATATCCTAACACTCAGGTCGAGAGAGTGAGTGGGGTCAGGCGTAGGCTGGCCTTCAAGCGGCAAATGGGTGTTCGAGAGGAACCCATTTGAAATGGGGTAAGTTTCCCGAGAGGGAACTTATTTCCATTTAAAGCTTAGCCTAGTCAATATAATCTTGCAAATTTCCTATCGAAAGTATGTACCCAACGATTTATATCAATATATATTACGGTCACACCCCAAGAACTTCTCTCCATATTTGAATTTTTTCTTTATTTTTGTTGTTTTAGCTATACTTGTGACAAACCTCCATTGATATTTGACACTTTGGTGTCACCCCCTTTAATTTACTATGCATTCATTCGTGAAAATCTTTAGATACGATTAGCTTTAGCACATTTGCGCTTAACCACTAATTTACACGCCCACTCCATTAGGACACGACCCTAACCCTTGGTTGGGTTATTATACTATTGCACGATCGTAGACACTTGCATCGGAAGTTGTGTCGTTGATTATTGATGAGTCCACAATTTGGACTCATTTAGGGCTTTATTTTAATGGAAATAGTGTCCTTGAATGCTTGTTTTGTTTCAATACCTGATTAAAATGCTGACGTTTCAGGTATTTGATGTTTTAGTGGAAGCATGGACAGTTGGGCGCAAAAAAGGAGCAAATAGGGCTGAAAAGAACAAGAAATGGAATTCTGCGGATCGCCGAGTTTAACTTGGCGAGTCGCCGAAATTACATGAATCGCCCTTCGGTCCAGTACGCGAAGCCTAGAAGGAAGTGGCTCAAAAGGCGAGGAAAAGAGCAGTCGGAGAGTCGCCAATTAGTTACGCCAAGCAGTACTGTACCGCCCAATGATCCAGAATGCGAGGATGCAAAAGGCAAGACAGTAAAGGTGATGAGCTGACCAAAAGGTGGATTGCCGAGTTCATCGGCGATCTCGACTAATGTCACCGAAAAATCCTCCGCAGCACAATCTGTGAAAATTATAAATACTATTTAGAATTAGAGATGTAGTGTGGAACAATTATTATTATTATTTTCACTTTAGAACATATTCTAGCTAATACTTTTCTCTCACATTTGGAAAGGGTTTTGTGGAGACTTGAAGAATGGAGTTCTTCTTCCCCAAGTTGGAAGTGGGTCTTGTCTATTCACTTTCCTTTGCTTAATTCAAGATTTAATTTCTTATACCCAGTTGATTTCATTATCATGTTAGGTATAATTTCTTATTTCTTGATGTGTGGCTAAAAACTCCCATTCTTGGGGTATGATTTAGAAAATATGGGTTGATATTCTTGTTGGGTCTTGCTTGCTGATAGGTTAGATGTATTTTAATGGTGATTTCACCTAGTGGTTGTGGTTTAATCTAAAGGGTTTGTAAATGCAAATACAAAGCCACCCATGTGTTTTCGGCTTGCCCGAGAGGGAGGTCGCGAAACCAAAACCACTAGACTGATGGCCTGAGGAGTTGGTCGACATGAGGTTTAGCCCGTGAAGGTGAGCCCTAGTCCCATATCGTAACACTCAGCTCGAGAGAGTGAGTGGGGTAAGGTGTAGGCTAGTCTTCATACGGCATATGGGTGTCCGAGAGGAACACATTTAGAATGGGGTATGTTGCCCGAGAGGGAACTTATTTCCATTTAAAGCTTAGCCTAGTCACTATTAGTTTGCAAATCTCCGATCGAAAGCATGTACCCAACAATTTATCTCAAGTTGTATTGCGGTCACATCCTAAGAAACTTTCCCCATACTTGATTTTCTTGTTTATTTTGTTGTTTTAGTACTTGTTACAAAACCTCCTTTGATATTTGACACTTTGGTGTCACCCCCTTTCATTTACAATGTCTTTAACTACGACTAACTTGAATGAAATTCTAATTGGTTATTAATCCTCAAAACCACTCCCTTGGGACATGACCCCAACCCTCGGTTGGGTTACTATATTATCTACGATCGTAGACACTCATATCGTAGGATAAATTCGTTGGTCACGATAAGCATCAAAATGGCGCCGCTGTCTGGGAGTGGTGTTATTTGAGAGTTTATATTTAATCAGAATTTTTGTTTTTCTTAGTTTTAGCCTTACTAACTTAATTTTTAGCTTTGCTTTGCTTGTATGTGTTGAAAACAAAAATTATGACTGAGGACGCGGGGGAAGTGTTTATGACCCCGCTTCATTGGGTGAGATAGGTGCAATTCACTTGCCGCAGGGTGGTGGAAACGGAAATTTTGAAGTCACTAGCACAACACTCCATCTCATACATTCAAGAGGCCTATACGGAGGATTGTATCATGAAGACTCACATGAACATATTCAAAGCTTTTTGGACGTATGTGCTCCGTTGTTATTCAAAAATTGGTCACAGGAAGCCATCAGGCTTTACTTATTCCCATTGTCACTGACAGGAGCTGCCACTACGTGGTTGTCTGAGCTTCCCAAAAATTTTATCACATCATGGAAAGAATTAGTCACTATTTTTCACAATAGATTCTTTTCCCCGTCAAAAATGATGAAGTTGAGGGATATAAGATATAAGAGGTCTCTGTGCAAATGCCCAACACATGGGCTGCCAAGTGAGTTGGTACTCCAACATTTTTACCGAAGTCTTGATTCAGTTAACAAAGGGATAGCTAATCAATTGGTCCAAGGCGGCATAATGCTACAACCCTTTGAGGTAGCCTCATTTCTCCTCGAAGGTATGGCAAGAGTAAATCAAGCTTGGTACACCAAAGAAGATCAAGTTTCCCCTCTGTGTTTCAGGTTGACACAAGAGCAACTCGATAAAGAAAAAGAGAGGGATAAAAATATCAAAAAGATGTTGTCTCATATGGAAGATTTACAAGAGCACATAAAAGACAACTGTGAAGTGTTTCGCGCAGAGGGGGGTTCTTTTCCTGATAACTTGAAATCGGGAGGGAATCAAGGTCGGAACCACAGAAGAAATGAGGAGGATTTCCACCTGCACTATCAACCGCGGGTTGGAAATCAAGGTTGGAACCACCCTAAAGGTGAAGGACCTAGGCGATATTTCCAAGAGTGGACTGAGCATAACGATCATGAAGAATACCAAACTCAATTGAGTGACAGCCCGACGTCAAGGGGGAGTGACAACAGCCCTAGGGTGAATGATCTACTGACACATATTCTTGAGAAAGTTGAAGGTTCTGATGATTTGCTAAAGGGAATGCGAGATGATTTTTCCTCACTAAATAGCAAGGTGAACTCTCATGCTAATGCCATCAAGATGCTGGAAGGTCAATTGAATCTCCTATCAGCTCAACTAACAACCAAGATGCCAAAGGAAAATGAGGAAGAAGAGCTAGCTGTAATTACCCATAGCGGGAAGGTAGCGATAGGTAATGAAGGAGAAGAACGTGAGGGAAATCAGGGTGAGGAAGAAGCAGAAATTACCGATCATCAAAACATCGGCAATAAAGCACAAGAAGAAATAAATTGACATAATGAGACTCCAAAAATAATACAACCCTTACCCAAAATACCTCCACCTTTTCCCTAGCGTTTGAAAAAGAAGAATGAAGACGAGAGGTTTAAAAAATTCTTGTCTGTGTTCAAGAAGTTGTCCATCAACCTTCCTTTGGTGGAAGTATTGCTGGAGATACCAGGGTATGCTAAATTCATGAAAGAGTTAGTCACCAAGAAAAGGATCTTGGATTATGAAACTATTGAAGTGCCTCATAGTTGCAGTGCGATCATGACAAAAGAGTTAGTCACTAAAATAAAAGACCTTGGTGCTTTCACCATCCCGTGTACTATTGGAATGCTCCAATTTGCCAAGGATTTATCTGACCTAGGAGCAAGCATCAACCTGATGCCATACGCCATATATAAGCAACTTGGATTGGGAGAACCAAAGGCAACTACCATGAGACTTCTCATGGCAGATCGATCAATCCAGCATCCTGTTGGGATCCTCTACGATATCTTGGTCAAAGTGGATCGATTTATATTTCCAGTTGACCTTGTGATTTTAGACTGTGGCATTGATGTTTAGGTCCCCATTATTTTGGGAAGGCCATTTTTTGCAACCGACAGAGCATTAGTAGATGTTGAAAGCGGCAAGTTGAAGTTCTATGTGAATAACGATGAGGTAACTTTCAACATCTGCAAATCCATGAAGCAACCAAGTGATATCCATATAGTATCTACTGAAGATGTTATAGATGAGGCAATGGCAAGTGTGAGCCATCTGGTGCGCAAGAATGAACCTCTTGAGTCAATACTTGCAAATCATGAAGATTCGGAAATTCAGGAATATGATGAAATGATCGCAGCCCTAACAGGGTTAGGAGCATATGCACGAAATCCAATTAGGTTGGACATCGACTTAAAAAATCGATGCTACCCACTTTCAAAGCCATCAATTGAAGAGCCGACATCTCTAGAACTGAAAGTACTCCCATCTCATGCCAAGTACGTTTTCTTGGGAAATAACAACACTCTACCAGTGATTATTGCAGCATATCTGAGTGAAAGGCAGGTAAAAGTTCTTGTTGAAGTACTGCAGAAGCACATACAAGCGATTGGATGGACCATAGCTGATATCGTGGGCATCCTGCTCGTTATCTGCACCTATAAGATTCGGCTGGAGAGTGATGCAAACCCAGAGTGGAGCATCAGCGAAGGTTGAACCCCTCGATGCAAGAGGTAGTAAAAAGGGAGATCAACAAGTGGCTTGATACAGGAGTAATCTATCCGATTTTAGACAGCAAATGGGTCAGCCCAGTGCAATGCGTACCAAAAAAGGGTGGCATAACAGTGTTCCCAAATGCTACAGGAGAGCTCGTGCCGACTAGACTTATAACAGGATGGAGGGTGTGCATGGATTATCGAAAGCTAAATTCATGGACTGAAAAAGACAATTTTCCAATGCCCTTCATGGACCAGATGCTTTATAGGTTATCAGAGAGAGGGTGGTATTGTTTTATAGATGGATACTCTGGATACAACCAGATATCTATTGCACCAGAAGATCAAGAGAAAACCACTTTCACATGCCCTTATGGGACCTTTGCATTCAAAAGAATGCCATTCGGACTTTGTAATGCACTAGCAACTTTCCAACGATGCATGTTGTCCATCTTTGCGGATATGGTTGAGGAGTCTCTGGAAGTATTCATGAATGATTTCTCAATCGTGGGGGACACATTTGAAAAATGCTTGACACAGTTAGAGCGAGTGCTCCAAAGGTGTGTGGAAACTAATCTAGTCCTAAATTGGGAGAAATGTCATTTCATGGTGAAAGAAGGCATTGTTCTTGGGCATAAAATGTCACAACAAGGGCTGGAAGTTGACAAAGCAAAAATTGAGGTTATCGAGAAACTACCACCGCCAATCTCAGTAAAGGGGATTCGCATTTTCAGAGCTATGGATAATGAGAAACTAAGGAAAAAACATACTAGTAGAAAGTTAAGAAAAATAAAAAGAAAATTAAAGAAATTATATCCGGAATATAAAAAACTCAATATCACAAAAACTGATAATGACAAATTAGATCAATTAATAGATAATATATCTAAAATAGAATATAAATATATTCAATATTTAAAGCAACAATGAATAACGAGAATGAAGAATATAGACAAAAACTTAACGAAATAATTATAGCAAAAAGACAAGAATTAAGACATAGGCAAAATAGACTTAACAATAATATATTTGCAGGAATTTGTAAAAAATCTATAGTAGCACAGAGAAAAACTATTTTTTACCTACAACTACAAATAGAC